>JAXQQM020086711.1:0-21600 GCA_034641835.2 Pinus albicaulis | reverse complement strand
ACCCTGCAAAAACCCTGAGCCTGGCTCGGCAAGCTTGCACCTGCGCCATCACCTGAATCGATCAGCTCTGCAACGGCGCCATCACCTGAATCGATCCATGCACAACACCGGGGGGGGTCCGACCCCCCCTTCCTCCTTTCCGCCCTTCGTTTTTGGCAGCATCCCTTTGGGAACCTCCGGCTACCCTACCAACTCCAGATCTGATGGCATCAGCCACGAAACGGAGCCAAATGGAACTGAGTCGGCAGGGCACATCCCCAATAGAAACAACGAGCAAAAATCGTCCCCATGCAAGCCCATTTCGAAGGAAATACCAAGACTAATCATTGAAGATCCATGCATAGATGAATACAGAGATCACATGAGCAAACACGCCCTGATCTGCAGATTCATGGGGGTCCGACTGAATGAAAAGGCTCTATGCTGGTGGATAAACCAGAAATGGAAACCCAAAGGGGATTTCGAGCTCCAGCTGGGATCGAGGAGCTTTTTCACCGTCATCTTCGCCCACAGGGATGACAGAGATCGAATCTTCGACGGAGGACCATATTTCTACAACTCAGCTGGACTATACATCACATAATGGAGACCAAACTTCGCTCCAGAACAGGAGGACTTCAAAAAAGTTCCAGTATGGATACGCCTTCACTCTCTGCCTATGGATTACTGGCACAAACGTATCCTGGAGGCCATTGGAAACCAGCTGGGAGTCTTCATCAAAGCCTCAGACCTAACATCACAAGGTAAGTACACTACTTATGCTAGAATCTGTGTTTACCTGGATATTTCAGGACCCCTCCCAGGCCATATGGAGCTGATCCACAGAGGAGTGCACTGGAAGCAAACCATTGACTATGAAAACATCCCATTTAGATGCCGAACCTACCGCCAGCATGGACATCTCAGCCACGGATGCCCTGTCAATCAACCACAGCCCAAAGCTCAACCGGAACAAGCGGCCACTGCAGAACCTGGCTTTACCCCAGCTTCAAGAAAGACTAAAGGCAGGAGAAGCAAAAAGATTCCAAAACAACCCACCAACAGTACCCCCACTAATCAGACCTCTACTAAGCCAAACAGCTTCAAAATTCTGGGCAACCTTGACTCATCGGAGCACCCATCAGCTCCTCAGGCCCCCACTCATCATGATCTTCCTGAATCAAGCCAACCCACGACTACCACCAAAGCTCCGAGCTCAACCTTTGGCCCAACCTGTGCCCAAACACCGCAAAACCAACAGCACTCCTCTCCCCTACAACCTACCACCAGCCAAACCCCTGAGCAAACCCACCAGAGCTCAGAAATGCACTTATATCAGCCCTCAACATCCCCCTCAAACAACCGTTTGGAGGAGATCCTCGGGGATCTAGATCTTCAAAAGATCAACGAGCAATGGTCCAAATTGGGAGTCGATGCCATTCCTCAAGACCACTTGGAGAAGATAGAAATGGCCTACTTGCAGTTGGAATACATCAACCAGAATGCAGCCAAAAGGCAGTGGGGAAACAGCAGCAAAACAGGTATACAAGCCAACATGGATCTGGATCAATATAAACCACAGGGACCAGGCAAGAAAAGAGGGCGCAAATCCACAAGACAGCAGATACAAGAGCTGGGCAGACGCCTAATCAACGAGGGGAAAATCAGGGCATTGGTCCTTTTTGCTCCAAAGACTGCTCAATGAAAATCACAACCTGGAACATCAGGGGGCTCAACAGCACCTCCAAGAGAAGGATCTTGAAAAACCGCCTATTCTCACAGCACCCAGACATCGTCCTACTGCAAGAATCCAAATGCTCTTCCAAGAGCATGGAAATTCTCAAAAAAATCGTCTCTAACAGTCATCAATGCATTAGCATCGATGCAATCGGGCAAGCAGGAGGGTTGATCACATTCTGGAACAAAAGAAAATTCACAGTACAAAATGCTCTGTCCACCAAGCACTCCCTATCGGTGATTCTCAACATGCCTGACTCAAGGCAATCGATTTGCGTTACCAATGTATATGGACCCCAACGACTTCAGGAAAAGCTGGAGATGCTGCTTGACCTAGATGAGGTCAGACAACACCATGGGGCAGATCACTGGCTTTTAGGAGGAGACTATAATATGATTACCAATCTAGCAGAGAAAAAGGGAGGCCTACGAAGACTAGATAAGGACTCGGAAGCATTCAACAATTTCATTGCTACATCCAAACTCATTGACATCCCCACCGTCAATGGTCTACACACCTGGAACAATAAGCAAGGAGGAAACCGGCAGATAGCTTCAAGGCTTGACAGATTCCTCATGTCAGAACCCACTATGTTACAAAACATAGACATGGAGGCCAGCATTCTGCCCATAGGAGGATCTGATCACTGGCCAGTGCAGGTCCACTTCACCAATTTGGATAAACCCCAAAACAGACCTTTCAGATTTGAAGCCTTCTGGACAGAGCACCCATCGTTCATGGAGAACATACAAAACTGGTGGAATCAAACCACCATAAGAGGCGACAACATCATGTACATAATCCAACAAAAGCTCAAGATTATAAAGACCAAACTCAAACAATGGAACAAAGATACCTTCGGCAACATATTTCAAGCCAAAAGAGAACTTGAGGTAAAAATGGCGAATCTCCAACAAACTCTGATCACAGAAGGGCCCACTGAGGAGCGCAACACTCAAGAATCTACTATGCAAAGGCAATGGGAAGAAAGATTAAAGCAGGAAGAGATACTGTGGAGACAGAAATCGAGAGTGCAATGGTTAAAACAGGGTGAGCGCAACACCAGCTTCTTTCACAAGTCCACCATACAGAACAGAGCTTTTAATCGCATCCTATCCCTCAAGACCGCAGATGGCGATCAAGTCTTCTCACGGGATCACATCGGATCTGAGCTAAACTCCTATTTCACCTCTCTTCTCAGAGAGCCTCCTCAAGATCGATCCCAAGCCATTCAGGAAATTTTGGGAGCCATACCCAGCTTAGTTACAGAAGATCAAAACGCCCTCCTTCTAAGAAAGTTTACTGAGCAGGAGATTGAAGAAACCGTCTTCTCCATGGCCACGAACAAGGCCCCCGGACCTGACGGATTTACAATTGAATTCTTCAAGGCATGCTGGCCCATTATTAAAGCTGATCTTTTTGTTCTCGTCAAAAACTTTCACAGAACCAAGAAAGTCCTGCCTGCCATCAATGCTACTTTCCTTACCTTAATCCCCAAATCGAACCAGGCCGACTCCCCTGACAAGTTCCGCCCCATAGCCCTCTGCAATGTCCTCTATAAAATCCTCTCCAAATTGATGGCCGACAGACTCAAATCAATCCTCCCCTCAATCATTTCCCAAGAGAAAACGGGCTACGTCGAAGGAAGGCAGATCACTGACAGCATAATCCTTACCCAGGAAGTTTTGCACTCTCTCAAAACAACTAGATCTCCAGGTATGTTAATTCAGCTTGATCTGTCCAAGGCCTTTGACAGAATCAGCTGAAAATATATGAAAGCAGTCCTCCAAGCTTTTGGCTTCAGTGAGCTATGGACAAACTGGATAATGGCACTGGTTTCAGGTGCTTTCTTCTCTATCCTGCTTAATGGAGGACCCCTACAACCCTTCAGTCCATCCAGAGGCATAAGACAAGGGGACCCCCTGTCTCCTTTTCTCTTCATAATAATGGCTGAAGGGCTAGGAAGATCCTTGACCAAGGCAAAGCAGCAGAACCAGCTCAAAGGTATCAAACCGGTACACCAGGGACCCACTATAACGCATCAACAATTTGTTGACGATACCATGCTCATGGGAGCCCCCACAGCACATGAAGCTCGAACCATCAGCACGGTGTTAAAGACCTTCTCGGATGCCTCAGGTATGGAAATCAATCTAACCAAATCCAAAAAAATTTTCTTCAACACATCCATTCCTGTACAGAGAAATCTCAGCAGAATTCTAAATATTCAAAAGAACTCCCTTCCTACCAAATACCTTGGCATTCCGCTTTCGGAACATGCCTATAGATCGAGCAACTGGGAAGCCCTCCTCAACAAAATGAAAGCCAGGCTCAGCAGCTGGACCCACCGAGCTCTAAATATGGCCAGCAGATTGATTTTGGTAAAGTCCATCCTTCAAACCATGCCAGCCTACATGTTCTCAGCACTTGCAGCCCCTAAGGTGGCTTACAAGACCATCCGAAACATTCAACGCTCCTTTCTCTGGAATGGACCCTCTAAGAAATCCAAATGGGCCCTCCTCAAATGGACAGACATCTGCAAACCAAAAATGGAGGGAGGTTTGGGCCTCCGAGACCCTGAGCTATTAAGCAAGGCTGTAGCTGCAAAAATCTGGTGGAGATGGGTTGAAAATCCTGACTCCCTCTGGGGCGCCCTGTGGAAAGCGAAGTATACAACCCAAATCAGGGATAAAGACCTCATCCGGCTCACAGGAACCACTCAAGGATCCCCAATCTGGAGCAAAGCATGGTAAAATAGACATATTGTTCAGCAGCATAGCTTCTGGGAAGTACACCAAGGCAACACAGCCCTATTCTGGGAAGATGCCTGGCAGCAACTCCCAATCTTGGAACACCCAGACTGGCATACTCTGAAAAGCGCCATGCAGGAGGAAGGCAAAATAACGGTAGCAGACTACTGGCAACCGGCAAACAAAGCAACCATATGGCAGAACTGGCTCTCCAGAGAACAATGGCATACCCCAGCAGGCCCAGGGAATGTAGACCTTTTTCTACAAGACTTGGACAAAAGGAAAATCCTCAGATCCAACAAAGAGGACATCCTTAGATGGGGAAGCAATCCCAAAGGCACATTCAACCTCAAAGAAGCTTATAAGCTCTTGGCAACCACCCCGGACCAGCAAGCAGACCACAAATGGAAAACCCTGTGGAGCAGAGGAACTTGGTCAAAAATCACACTCTTCTCTTGGCTAGTCCTGCACAACAGGGCTCTCACATGGGACAACCTTCAGAAACGCGGTTTTGTAGGCCATTCTCGATGTATGCTATGCGAGAATGGGGCGGAAACGCTAAATCACCTGCTCAATACCTGTCCCATGGCTTGCTCCCTGTGGGATGACATGGCCATGGTCTTCAGACAGACAGATAGAGACAGAAACTCCATCCAATCTTCTTTAAGCCAGTGGAGATCCTCCATCTCCTCCAACCCCCTGGTCAACAGTGCATGGAATCTAGCTCCGGGCGCAATAGTGTGGGCCCTTTGGAAAGAGCGAAACGCAAGAATATTCAAAAACACAGCTACAGGAGCTCACATGCTGACAAGGAAGGTTCGACTGCTCATCACAGAAACAGTCAACGCCAAAGGCATTCAGAAGATAGAGGGCAATGCTTCACCAAACGAGACAAGAATAATACAGCTCCTGCACCTACAAACAAAGACCAACTCTGCTGGAAGGAACCAGACCTCAACAGCAATGGCACAGGACAATTGGACTCTGCCCCCCTTCAACACCTTCAAGCTCAACTTCGATGGGGCTTCAAGACAAAACCCGGGCATGGCAGGCTATGGGGGAGCAGTACGGGATCACACAGGAGAAATCCACCTCATCTACCATGGCAACCTCGGAGTGAATACCAACAACGCTGCCGAACTCATAGCCCTCCTCCAAGGCCTCACACTGGAAAACAGATACAGGCTCACACCCCTGATAGTGGAGGGCGATTCAGAGATAATAATACGAATGATTAGGAAACTCCAGATGGGTGCACAGGTGCACAGAGTAACCCCAAGCTGGAGGCTGTCAGCAATACTCAAAATCTCCAAAACCAACTCTGCAACAGAAACGGGATCACCTTCCAAGCCGTTCGAAGGAAAGCGAACAAATTAGCCGATGCACTGGCAAATGCAGGGATTGACTCCAATCTGGCAGAGTATCACAGCCTCTGGCATGATCAGGAGGAGGGAGAAATCAAAGCCAAATGCCAAGATCTCCAACAAGCGGATCTGCAAATGCAAGCCTAGGCAATAAGGAGTCCTCATTCCAGGAAATCATGGCAAACTCAATCGATGGCAACCTCAATCGATGGCAAACTCCAGATCACGGCAAATTCAATCGATGGCAAACTCAATCGATGGCAAATCATGGAAAACTCCAAATCACGAACAAGTCACGCCCCAAGGAACAACGCAGCCTACAGGACCGACCAAATTCATGCAGAATCCCATCACACAGGCCTCTGAAACGAACTTCCACAGGGCAGAATGCTAAATCACCATCTTCAGAAGGCGCAGATCGGAGCTGACCGGACCTTCTAGGCGCGCCAACGTGTTTGGAGCTACAGGCAAAGGTTTACGGGCCATGCGGCCTCACTTATAAGCGAATCTGTACATGGAAAGCTGCATCTTCGGGAGGTCACATTGACTCCCAGGACTCTCTGTAATTTTACACAAAACGACTAATACAATCTGCTTAAATTTACAAAAAAAAAGATTTAAAATTTTTACGTTATGTTTTACAAGTATGTGAAAATCCTGTCTTAGAGTTGGCTTAAGGTGATTGTCCTTGCTCTCCATGAAGTACCTATTCAACATTGTCAAATTCATCATCCGTAGATGGATTAGTGAGAAATGGGGGGTTTAAAATAACAACTGAATTTAAATTAACTATGTGCGAAAATAAAAATGCTCCAAACTTTGAACTCCTTTATGAACCTGTTGTCACCAAGTTCCACAAATTAGTTCATAAAAACAAATGCATAAAAACAATTACTAAATCCTTCTAGTTGCACTTCCCCAGCAACGACGCCAAAATGTTTGGTTCTGATTGATGATGTCAATTAGAGTTTAATTTAATGTCAACCCGGGAAGGTAAACTTAGAAGTGCTTATCTAAAATATATAGATCTAGAAAGATTCCTAATTTGTCCAAGATCTTAAAGTCCCCTTACAAGAACATATTCATTAAGATCTCTTTCAATAACTAATCAAACCTAGATCTAACAATTGTTTGAGATCTATAGTTCTCTTACAAGAACATATTCTACAAGATCTCTTCCAACATTAGAACATCTAATAAGAATTTAAAAGCTGAAATAAAATAAACCTAGATCTAATAATTGTATGAGGTCTTACAGTTCTCTTACAAGAACACTTTCAAATAAGACTCTTCCAATATTAGAACATTTAACAAAGCTTAAAAACTGAAATGAAACAAACCTAAATCTAATAATTGTATGAGATCTTATGGTTCTCTTACAAAAACACTTTCAAATAAGATCCTTCCAATATTATATTATTTAACAAAAACTTGAAAGCTAAAATGAAACAAAAACATAAATTAAATTATACCTAAAGTAAGCAAATAAGCGTGCAAGTGAGGCCATGGGGGCCCTCCATAACTCCACAAGCACACCACTTTAATGGAGACTCAGATGTAGAGGCAAAATTGAAGTATGAATCCTTTATTTGAAAATCTCCATTACAAACCAACTCTAAGCTTCTAAGATTACATACTCCAAAATTCTAAGATTACAAAACTTCAAGATTACAATATTACAAAAACTTCAACATTACAAATGGAGGAGATTGTACTCCTATTTATACAATGGGATGAGTAACAAACTCATAATGATCATCCACTAATCTCTCATTTAGTTCCATACATCTCTCAACCATCTAGACACATAACCCCTTTTGTCCTTGATCTTCTCATGAGATCATAATCTTCTCCATGAGGTTTATCTTCTCAAATTCGAATTTGATCCTTCAAGGCCACATAAAGGTGTCTTGGAAGCTTCCTTGGCACCTACACATGTCACAAAAACAACCCACTTTCCATATATAATGTAAAATATATTATTTTCTAATATTTAATCAAGAATTTCTCTCAAAAATGCTTAAAAATAAAAAATATTTGGAAAATATAAATTAGACCCATTAATGGTGAATAATATGGAAAATGAAGTGACATGGTGGTGAATAATGGGTGATAAAATGGAAGCATAGGTGAAAAATGTATGGTAATGAGTGACATTTTGAAATCCAAACATGAGGACTCGAGGGTCATTGCTAAGGCTGATCATTTCCACCAGAGGAAACTTAGAGAGGCTATTGAGATTGAGAGACACACTTGGAATCTCAACAGAGATGATGGTTGGAAATTGAGCAAGAGTTGGACTCCAATGCTCTCGATGTGGTTCCCTCCCATCTCGCTTGGATTCTTATTGCCTTTTGGATCTTAATTTTCCTCTAGTATTTTTTCCATTATAGTTTTCTATTTCTTATTTTCTTCATTATTTTTAATTTTAACCCCTAAATTTTCATTGTTTTATTTTAATTTTTATCTTATTACTTTGATCCCTCTTACCCTGATAATTTTTAGCTAATTATTTATTTGTCAAATAACCTATATTTTAATATTCTTATAATTTAAATATATGTTATTGATAATAAAATATATATATTTTTTATTCTAATGAAAATTTTAATATTATTTAAGATTAATTATTGAAATTAAATTATGTAATTTGATTTCTAATAACTAATTATCTAATTCTCTAACGGCGAGTTTTAACAACTATCTCCGGGCAATGATGCATCCATACTATTTATTCATGAAGATTAGTTAACTTCTTCACCTTTTCCTGAGGATGAACCACATTAGTTGGTTCGAAACGTTGACCAAATATTAATGATGTGATTATTTTGAAAGACATTTATCTACATTATGGATAACAAAAGTCTTAGATTTAACATTTTAAATTTATTTAACTAAAATAAATAATATCATAGCAACCTCGTTATAAATAAATAATATGTATTATATATTTTTATAACCAATTCTTCAACCTTATGGGATCATTTGATTAATTTAAGAATTATTTAATATTCCAAACAATATATTTACCTTAATAACTAATTTACTAATGACTAGTTTTTAACAACTATTTATGGGCAATGAGGCATCATTGCTATTTCTTATTGAAGATCGATTGGATTTTTCAACATGTCCCGAGGATGAACCACATTTTTTGGTTCGAAACATCGACCAAATCTTAATGTTGTGATTAATCTGAAAGACATTTACTTATATTACGGATCACATAAGTCTTAGGTCTAACAATATTTTTTTTGTTCCCAACAAATATGTAAAATCAATATAAAATTTTATTTAATTTAACCTAATCATAATGTGGTATTAGTGTTTTGGTATGATAAACTTAAAAATAAATATAAATAAAACAAAATTTCAAAAGCATGATACATTTTAATGCAATGAAGTTGGCGAGAATGAAAATTAAACATAATTAAAAAAATTATATTTAAATAATACATGTATCTATAATAACTACATAATAAATAATTAAATAAATTAATAAAACATATTAAACTAATCACCTAAATTATAATTATTTAAATTAATTATAAATTAAAGAAAAGACAAAAATTAATAAAAAAATAAAATAGCCATCTAAAATAATAAAAATGTTTAATAATTTAAAAATTAAAGATAACTATACCACCGAAAAAAATTAGTATTTCATTACCCATATATATATATATAATTATATAAATTAAAAAAACAACAAAAAATGATACAAAAAAAAAATAGCCATCTAAAATAATAAAAATGTTTAATAATTTAAAAATTAAAGATAACTTCACCACCCAAAAAATATTATTTCAATATATATATATATATATATATATATATATATATATATATATATATATATATATATATATTTTGGAGTTTTACTTATTAGATTTTTTAATATTAGGTTTAGAATATAAGATTTAATAATAATAAATGGTCAACCATGGTTAATCATGGTCAACTGTGGTTGATCATCTCATTGTGACAAAGACTGTCTAGATATTAAAATCAACCATGGTCAATAATATTTTATAAAATTAGTCATGGTCAACCATGGATAATGATGGTCAACCATTTTCCAACATCAAATTGTGACAAATATTGCCTCAATATGAAAATCAATGATTTCCTTAACCACAGTCAAGCGTCACATTATGAAAAATATTGTCTCAATATGACAATCATGGTAAACTATGGTCAATTATGACCTTTGTCAACCATGTTTTATAAAATAAAAAATTATCCTCCATGGTCAATCATGGTCATGCATGGTCGAATGTCACATTGTGACAAAGATTGTCTTGATATGAAAATCAACCATTGTTAAGCATGGTTGACCATGCTCTAATGTCGCATTGTGACAAGGATTGCCTCAATATGAAAATCAACCATAGTCAACCATGTTTAATTTAGTGTCTATAATATTTATATTAGGGTTTTATACCTTAGGTTTATAATATTGATACCTTGGGTTTAATAGTATTCCCTTGGTTTTATAATCCCTTGGGGTTTTAGTGTTAATCCCTTGGGCTTATTATTCCCTTAGGTTTATAATATCAATCATGGTCAACTATGGTTGAATTTCACATTGTGACAATGGTTGTCTCAATATGAAAATCAACCATAGTCAACCATGGTCCAATGCCACATGGTGACAAATATTGTCTCGATATGAAAATCAATCATGGTAAAAAATGGTCAACCATGGTCCAACGTTGCATTTTGATAAGGTTTTTCTCAATATGGAAATCCACCATGGTCAACCATGTTTATTTTAGGGTTTAGAATATTTATCTTAATGTTTATATACATTAGGTTTATAAGTTTTTATCCCTTGGTTTTATCAATATAATGGTTCATATTCCTAGGGTTTAATAATATTCCCTTATGTTTATAATCCCTTGGACTTTAAGTATTAATCCATAGGGTTTATTATTCCCTTGGGTTTTTAATATTTATCATGGCCAGCAATGGTCAACCATGTTTTATAAATTCAATCATGATCAACCATTGTCAACCATATTTTATAAAATCAATCGTGGTAAACCATGGTTAATCATGGTTAGCCATGCTCCTATGTCGCATTGTGACAAATATTCTCTCATTTTGAAAAGAAATCATTGTCTCAACCATGGCCCAATGTCGCATTATGAAAAATATTGTTTCAATATGATAATCATGTATAACCATGATCAAATGTCACATTGTGACAAATATTTTCTTGATATGAAAATCAAGCACGGTTAAGCATGCTCTACCATGGTCTAACATCACATTGTGACAAGGATTTTCTCAATATAGAGATCAACCATGGTGAAACATGTTTATTTTAGTGTTTATAATATTTTTCTTAGGGTTTCGATATGTTGCTTTTAAAATATTAGTCCCTTGGATTTAATATTATTCCCTTGGGTTCATAGTCCCTTGGGGTTTTAGAATTAGTACCTTGGGCTTATTATTCCCTTAGGTTTATAATATTTATCCCTTAGGTTTATTAATCTAAGGGTTCATATTCCTAGGGTTTAATATTATTCCTTGAGGTTTATAATCCCTTGGGTTTTTAGTATTAATCCCTAGGGTTTATTATTCCCTTGGGTTTATAATATAAATCCCTAAGGTTTATTATTCCTTTGGGTTTATAATATCGATCATGGCCAACCATGGTCAACTATGTTTTATAAACTCAATCATGGTCAACCATGTCCAACCATTGTCCAACGTCGCATTGTTCCAAACATTGTCTCAATATGAAAATCAACCATGATCAACCATATTCCAACGTAGCAATGTGACAAAGATTGGGTCACTATGAAAATCATCCGTGGTCAACCATGGTCAACCATGTTTATTTTTGGGATTATAATATTTATCATAGGGTTTATATGCCTTGGGTTTATAATAGGCTTTTCTCAATATGAAAATCAATCATGGTAGACCATGGTCCAATGTTGCATTCTGACAAATATTGTCTGAGTATGAAAATCAACCATGATCAACCATAGTCCAATACATTTATAATATTTATATTAGGGTTTATATACCTTACATTTATAATAGTTAATCGTTGGGTTTAATATTATTCCCTTGTGTTTTTAATATTAATCCCTTGGGTTTATAATATTTATCTTAGGGTTTATATACCTTGGGTTTAATATTATTACCTTGGATTTATAATAGTTTGGGGTTTTATAATAAATCCCTTGAGTTTATACTATAAATCCCTTGGGTTTATAAATCGAATTCTTCATATCCCTTAGGTTTATCAATCCTTTGGTGCAGTGTCACATTGTGACAACCATGGTAAATCATGGTCCAACATCGCATTATGAGAAAGATTGTCTCAATATGAAAATAAACCATGGTAAACCATTGTCCAATGTCGCATTATGAGAAAGATTGTCTCAATATGAAAATAAACCATGGTAAACCATGTTTATTATGTGGTTTATGGTCACATTGTGACAAATATTGTGTCTTGGTCAAACGTCACATTGTGACATCGATGGTCATCCATGGTCAACCATGGTCCAACGTCATGTTGTGACAAAGATTGTCTCAATATGAAAGTCAACCATTGTCAACTATTGTCCAACCATTTTCCAACATCACATTTTTACAAAGGTTATATCAATATAAAAATCAATCATGGTCAACCATAGTCCAACGTCACATTGTGACAAAGGTTGTGTCACTATGAAGATCATCTGTGGTCAACCATGTTTATTTTTGGGTTTATAATATTTCTCTTAGGGTTTATATACCTTGGGTTTATAATAGGCTTATCTCAATATGAAAATTAATCATGATAAACCATGGTTCAATGTTGCATTCTGATAAAGATTGTCTCAATATGAAAATCAACCATGATCAACCATGGTCAAATATCTTTATAATATTTATCCATTGGGTTTTTAATATTAATCTCTCGGGTTTATTGTTTCCTTGGGTTTATTATATTAATATTATAAACCCAAGGGATTAATATTATAAAGACAAGGTATATAAACCCTAAGATAAATTGGGTTTAATATTATTCCCTGGGGTTTATAATACCTTGGGGTTTTATAATTAATCCCTTGGGTTTATACTATCAATCCCTTGGGTTTATAAATCGAAATGTTCATATCCATTGGGTTTTTTAATCCCTTGGTGCAATGTCACATTGTGACAACAATGGTCCAATATCACATTGTGCAAAATATTGTCTCAATATGAAAATAAACCATGGTCAACCATGCTTATTTTAGGTTTTATGGTCACATTAAAAAAAATAATGTGTCTTGGTCCAACGTCGCATTGCGACAACCATGGTCACCCATTTTCAAGCATGGTATAACGTCATATTGTGACAAATATTGTCTCAATATTAAAATCAACCATGGCCAACCATTTTCCAATGGTGTATTGTGTGAAAGGTCGTCTCAATTTGAAAATCAATCTTGGTCAACCATAGTCAAATGTCACATTGTGACAAATATTGTGTCAATATGAAAATAATTTGTGGTTAACCATGGTCAACCATGTTTATTTTTAGGTTTAATATCTATCTGAGGGTTTATATACCTTGGGTTTATAATAGACTTTTCTCAATATAAAAATCGATCATGGTCAACCATGGTATAATGTCGCATTATTATAAAGGTCGTCTCAATATGAAAATCAATGATGATCAACCATGGTCGAACGTCACATTTGAAATGATTGTCTCGACATTACAATAAATCATGGTCAACCATGGTCAATAACCATGGTCACATTGTGAAAAATATTGTCTCTTGGTATAATGTCACATTATGACAACCATGGTCATCTATGGTCAGCCATGGTCTAACATCGCATTGTGACAAATATTGTCTCAATATGAAAATCAACCATGGTTAACCATGGCCAACCATTTTCCATTGTATCATTTTGAAAAATATTGTGTCAATATGAAAATGATTTGTGGTCAAACATGGTTAGCCATGTTTATTTTAGGGTTTATAATATTTATCTTAGCATTTATATACCTTGGGTTTATAATAGAATTTTCTCAATATCAAAATCAATCATGGTCAACCATGGTCCAATGTTGCATTGTGATAAATATTGTCTTAATATGGAAATCAACCATGATCAACCATGGTCCAATACCTTTATAATATTTATCTTAGGGTTTATAATATTTATTCCTTGGGCTTAATATTATTCCCTTGAGTTTTTAGTATTAATCTCTTGGGTTTATTATTTCCTTGGGTTTATTATATTAATCCCTTGGGTTTAATATTATTCCATTGGGTTTATAATACGTTGGGGTTTTAGAATTAATCCCTTGGATTTATACTATAAATTCATTGGGTTTATCAATCAAAGTGTTCATATCACTTTATTTTTTCAAACCCTTGGTGCAACGTCACATTGTGACAACCATGGTCCAATGTGGCATTGTAAGAAAAAAAATTCTCAATATGAAAATCATCCATGGTCAACCATGCTTATTGTATGGTTTATGGTCATTTTAAAACAAATAGTCTCTCTTGGTCACACGCCACATTGTGACAACCATGGTCATCCATGGTCATCCATGGTCAACCATGGTCCAACATCGTATTGTGACAAAGAATGTGTCAATATGAAAATAAACCATAGTCGACCATGTCCAACCATTGTCCAATGCCACATTGTGTGAAAGGTTGTCTCAATACAAAAATCAATCATAGTCAACGATAGTGAAACATCTCATTAGGAAAAAGATGATGTCAATATGAAAATCATCCATGGTCAACCATGTTTATTTTTAGGTTTATAATATTTATCTTAGGGTTTATATACCTTGGTTTTATAATAGACTTTTCTCAATATAAAAATCAATCATGGGCAACAATGCTCCAATGTCGCATTGTGACAAAGACTGTCTCAATAAGTAAATCAAATATGATCAACCATGCTCCAAAGTCGAATTGTGACAAAGATTGTCTCGACATTAAAATCCACCATGGTCAAACAGGATCAATAACCACGGTCACATTGTGACAAATATTGTCTCTTAGTCCAACGTCGCATTGTCACATCCATGGTCATCCATGGTTAACCATGGTCTAACGTCTCATTGTGACCAATATTGTCTCAATATGAAAATTAACCATGGCCAACAATTTTGTAATGTCGCATTGTGACAAAGATTGCGTTGATATGAAAATAATTTGTGGTCAACCATGTTTATTTTAGGGTTGATAATATTTATATTAGGGTTTATAATATCCATCCTGTGGGTTTAAGATTATTCCCTTGAGTTTATAAATCCTTGGGTTTTTAATATTAATCTCTTGGGTTTATTATTGCCTTGGGTTTATAATATTATCTTAGGGTTTATATACCTTGGGTTTATAATATTAATCCCTTGGGTTAGTAATACGTTAGGATTTTAGAATTAATCCCTTCGGTTTATATTATCAATCGCCTTGGTTTATCAATCGAAGCATTCATATCCTTTGGGTTTATAAATCCCTTGGTTCAATGTCACATTGTGAAAACTATGGTCATCCATGGTCAACCATGGCCCAACGTCACATTGTGAGAAAGATTGTCTCAATATGAAAATCAACCATGGTAAACCATGTTTATTATAAAGTTCATAATATTCACTATTTGTTATTAATATTTCTAGTAACAATATTATTGTTAGTACTATTATTTTTTAAGTAATAATTCTAACAATAATATTGTTAGTATTATTTAATTATTCAATATTATTTAATAATTTTTTAATATTTTTTTATAATTTAATAAATATTATTAATTAATTAATTATTAATAATTAATTAATTAATTATTATTATTACTAACTAATTAATTAATAATTAATAATTGAATTCCAATTCCAATTATTTATTATTTTTATATTATTAATTATTAATTATTTTTATTATTAATTTTTAAATTATTTTAATCATTTATTATTATTTAATTATTAAATAATTATTAAATATTTTTATTAATTGTTAATTTTTTTTATTAATTTTTTTAATAATTATATATTTATTGTAATATTTTATTATTATTATATCTATCAATGGTTTGTGTGGTAGATACAAATGAAGCCTTCAGCATATATCAACCACATTTAATTAATTAAATGTGGTTGTGCTAGTATATGAGTTAATCATATATATACATTTAAAAATCTCAGATTTGAGTGACTATACACACAAAGAGCATGCAACCAACCATGCTAGCATGACTTAGTGCATCAATGGCTGGGGTGGGGTTTCAATCCCACTCAGGTTCTCATGCTGAGTGTATTCAATGTAAAGGTGAAGGTGGCAATCACAAAATTACTGAGTACTCTCACCATGCTCAAGACATGGCCTCTGGTATTAATCTCTAGGAGAATAATCATTCATATATTTACTATGCTCTGCAATTTTTATATCTCTTCCATATCCATTGGTCTCCATTGTAGAGCTCCAACACCCTTAACAACCTCAACAACTAGTATCTATCTTGCTCACTAGCCTCAGCCACTGGTTGTGGTAACGTCACTTGTTTTCTTAACAAGCCCAATGTTTATCTTTGTTACATATTCTCTTGGACTAGCTTTTCTAGCCACTCTTTCAGGTATTAATTAAGCTTGTAGGTATCTATTATCTACCTTTGTTGCATTCGTTGGGAAATGAAGGCCAAGGAACGCATAAATGTGTCCAGTAATCCTCCCACCACTGCATCCATGCTTCTTGAAAGAAGGTAGGTTGGGTGTAACAGGCATGGATGTGGGCATGATCATGCTCCCCCAACTTGGAATTCTCTAGCAATGGATCAATATGATGAGGGCATGCCTCAACACATCAGGCTTTGAATTTCTACCATGGAAACCCAATAATTTATAATGCTAGAAATGGGCATTGGGTAGTGAGGAATACGTTGGGTTTTCATCTAAGGGACCAGGAAGTGATATTACAGCTTACTGAAGGAATAATAATGGATAATATATAATCCCATCTTATTTATACTCATTTAGTATTAATATCCCTAGATAGGGACTTGGGATCTTAATTCTTGCTTCCTCCTCTTCCTTCAACCTCACCCAATGTACCAATGTAATCGAAAAATTTGGAATATTGTGTTCAGGGCTCCAAAAATCCTAATCCTAAGATTCATAGACCTTATAAATGAAAGGAGAAAGAACTAGGTGGCGGTGGGGAGCAAGCTAAAAATTTATTTTAAGTGGATGATGTCCAAATTTTTACTAATGAAACCACAACCACATCCACCTAGAAAGGGAATAATTTGCAGCGGAAGAACACCACTAGCGCATATGGTGTGTTAATTGAGTGGGAACACCATCCTTGGCTTCAAGAATGCCATGATGATCCCTTTCATTACCCTTACAATGATGACTAGGCTCACCAACAAGTCCTAGGAAAGGATTTCTAAGTTCTTGCTCTGTCTTTATTTGTCTTATGCTATTTATATTTATGCTATTCTTTCCACTGTATTCTAGACTCAAAAAATATCCTTAGACCTATCAGGAAGACCATATGGTTCCTCTCTCAAGGGAACATGGTCTCTCCATTTATAATAGAAGTGACCTTGGAAACAAGAGAAAAAATATCAACAAAATCAATTCCTGACACCTGGGAATAACCTTTTTCTACCAAACGAGCATTGTATTTCTCCATCTTTCCTTCTACATTCCTCTTCTTCTTAAACACCCATTTCGTCCCAATGGGATTCCTTCCTCCTAGCAACTCCACTAGATCCCATGCCTCATTTTTGTGCAAGGATGCCATTTCATCAACCATGACCTCATTCCAAAGTTTTCCATCCTATGAATCCACTGCCTCCCTAACAGTTTTGAGATCATCATTAATGATAGTTAAAGAAAAATTTGAACAAAAAGAAGATGGACTATACCTTTCTGGTTGTCTTCTTTCCCAAACTGACCTTCTCACACCTGGCGTTTGGGGCTCTTCCTCTTCTAAAACTTCTTTTGTTGTAGAGTCTGATTCATCCTATTTTAGCTCAAACTCTATCTTCTCAGGTTCCTTTGGTAGGATTGCATGTTTAACAACATCTTTCACCTCTCTAAACACCATGTCTCGGTTGTACACAACCTTCCTTGTTTGTGGGTTCCAAAGCTTGTAACCTCTTAAACCATCCTTATACCCAATAAAGATGCACCTTTCATATTTATTATCCAACTTGGTCCTTTTATCCTTTGGAACATGTACATATGCATAACATCAAAATACCCTCAGATGTGAAAGAGAGGGTTTCTTGCCAGTCCATACCTCATGTGGAGTCTTATACTCCAACGCTGATGAAGGTGATCTGTTAAGTAGGTAACATGCAGTCTCCACTGCTTCTGCCCATAATTCCTGTCCTAACCCGGTACTACTGAGCATGCTTCTTTCCTTTTAAATTAGCGTTATGTTCATTCTTTATATAACTCCATTTTGCTAAGGTGTGTATGGACTAGTCTTTTTTTGTGCTATACCACACTTCTTATAGAATTCTTCAAATTAATTCTTGCAAAACTCTCCACCATTATTTGTCCTCAGCACCTTTATCTTCTTCTCTGTCTGGTTTTCCACCAGAGCCTTAAATTCTTTAAATCTGTCAAAGACTTCATATTTATTCCTCAATAAATATATCCATGTATTCCTTGAGAAGTCATCTATGAATGAGACATAGTACATAGACTTTCCCAGTGATGGAAATGGCATAGGTCCAAACACATCACTATGCACAAGCTATAATATCTTGTTTTCCCTCTTAGCACCATAGGGAAAACTCACACAATTATGCTTCCCATATACATAATGTTCACAGAAATCAAAATCCAGAGATAAATTAGACTTACCTTCTACCATACCATTTACATGTAGTATTTTAAGGTCATTCTCTCTGCTAGAGAATTATATATTATAGAGAAATGCAACACATAAAATATGTGGAAAAAAAAAACACACAAAACACATCAAACCCGAGAGGCACAAATATACGTGGTTCACCCAGTTTGGGCTACGTCCACCCTAAACAACCAACCCTTCCTTTCTATTATCCATCAAAATGAAGAGACACAACCTATAACCGATCCGCTATAATATCCTTTGTTCTCTCTCAACCTCCCTATTTGTTTCTCGCTCAGAGAATACATATGCAATACATAGCCGCAAAACAATACCCTCATACAAAACGAGGGGTTGCCTTCTAGGGAAAAGAACCCTAAATTAAACATAAATTCTACCATCAGATCATCTGCCTAATGAACGGCCCAGATTGACTCAAAATTACAATATTTTACAAGGAAATTTTACATATGTTTTTAGCTTCAGGGGCGTTGCCCCCGAAACCCCCTCACTGTCAATTTTACATCTATTGATGCAGTCGGCCCCCCTTGGACCCCCCGACAGCGTTTAATTATGGGTGGCATTGCCGCCCCATTAAGAATAGGCGTCCAATGCTGTGATACAAAATAAAGAAGATAATCAGGCTTCACACCCAACACTCTCCAATATGTCCAAGCCTTTGATGCCATAGCATGGTCTTTTCTCTAGAGATCGCTAGGATTTCCGTTCCACTTTTAGGAACCATAAAACTGTTTCACCCGTCAATAACAACAGTGCTACCTTGAATCTTGTACATAGATAAAATTTGAATCCACGCATTAATACCATTGCTCCCCAAACCATCTTGTAGGTATCTTTCTCGAACACTGTTTTTACACCTGCATCATCCATCTTTCTTATAGAAATTAGATTTCTGACCAATGTAGGAATATGTAGAACACCATGAAGTGTTATAATCCTTCCACCTTGCAGCTTCATCTTGACTTTTCCACGTCCGACGATTTTTTCCTTCCTATCATCCCCTAAGAAGACATCACCACCATCATGCTTCTGATACTTTCAGAAACACTCCCTATGGGGAGTGAAGTGAAAGGATGCACCTGAGTCAATTAACCATGCCTCGTGATCTACATGTGTATTTGAAGAGGAAGCCAAATACACACCCCCACCTTCATCTGAGGTGGTTTTTTCCTCTGCAGAAGGAGCATCATTAGATCCCTTTCCTTTCTTAGGAGCTTTAGATATGCAGTCGTTTTTGTAGTGCCCTTCCTTTCTGCATTTCCAACACACCTTTACAAACTTTCCTGGAAATTTATATCTCCCTCTAGATTTAGATCTCCCACTCGAAACCTTATTCTTGTTTCTATTTTGGGACCTTCCTTGTACAGATAAGGCATCTCCATTCTGGCCCTCCATATTTCTCTATCTTATTTCCTCCAACAATAAGGCTGAGACAATTCCATCAAAATTCAAGGTAGTTGTATTGCTACCTATTGCAATAACCATACTGTCCCACGAGTCTGGTAGAGAACACAAAAAACTGTTGCACTTATCTTCATATGATATTTTAATATCGAGAGATAACAACTAACTTACCACAGTATTGAATGCGTTCAGATTCCCTATCACTGAGTCTCCATCCTTCATCCTCAGGTTATAAAAAATTTTCTGCAGGAACAATTTATTCAACAGAGACTTAGATTGATACAAAGTCCCTATCTTGTCCCACAAATTCTTCGTTGTAGCTTCCCTAGATACATTAAAAAATATTCAATCTGAGACACACAACCATATTGTGCTCTTTGCCTTCCGATCCAAATTATTCCAGTCTTCATCTAACATTGTCATTGGTTTAGTACCCGGATCTACCACGATCCACTGATCTTTATCCACCAGTAGATCCTCCATCTTGAGCTTCCACAACTCGAAAATATGACCATTAAATTTCTCGATCTCTATCTTTTCACTGCTCGCCATCTTCTTTCATCACAAGAATCGATCCTACAGATCTTCCTCTGAACAAGGTGTACCACAGGCCTGAGAAAAATACCCCTCACCAGGAAAGGCGTCCCTTCAAGACGAAACAACTATGATACCAAATTTAGGTTTTAACCCTGTACATAAATTATCTTCAAACGAATCTTAGAAACAAAAAATAAACAACAGTGAGAGAATAAAACATAAAAAAAATATACATAGAGATTTCCCCCTGGATCCCAAATCAGGACTACCAACTTGATTTTTCATTATATTCCTTTTAGTGTTATAACACACACACACACATATATATATATATATATATATATACATGCTGAAGAATTCCTAAACCCCAATCCATTAACCCTGAATTAGAACATAACCGTAGTTCCCTTGACTGGATCTACAAAATACCAGTGGTGGAAAACCATCATGCCCCAAAACCATGCACAAAACCATGGGCGGGTATGCCCACCGAAAAATAGGGTCCAAATTTTTTTTCCTGGGGCACTGCCCCAGTCCCAAAATAGGGGGGGGGGGGCTACCACCTTCCATATGACCACCCTGCTGCGCCTGAAGCAACGTACAGAGCCTTATATCACCCCCCTATTACCCCCCCGCGTGTGCGACTAATCGTGGAAATAATATAACACATACCCAACAATATCAATTGAGCATAAGGTGACTAAGGAACAAATGATCACAAGATCCACAGTAGGCTCCAAAATTAAAGTGTAGATAAAATTTTGAAGGGTGTTTGTCACAACGACAATGCTTGGTGACACACTCATAGAAATCCATCTTCTCTGCCTTGGTCTAATATTTTGTGCAGGGTCTATTTTCTCAGGAAGTATTGATTCATCGTGTACATTAATCTAGCTTACCCACCTAACTCAACTATAGATATATTCCCCTTCATCCATTTCTTGGTTGAACACATTCATAAATTCGGGCATATATGA
>JAXQQM020087616.1:0-22408 GCA_034641835.2 Pinus albicaulis | reverse complement strand
ACGTTTAACAAAGAAATCACTGAGCCATTTCATTATGCGAGGAATTACAAGTGATTACAATAACTGCCTAAATGATAGTGCTCAAACTGGCGCAGGCAAGACAAAGACAAAAACAAAGTACAGCGGGTTTCCTGTTTCGTTCAAGCGGCTGGGAATAACTGCCAAGTGCTGCCAATATGCTGCGGCTGGAAAAGGGAACCATTGAGCAACTCCCGATACTACTTCAGGCCCTCAACAGGCACGGACTGTCTCTGCTTCAAACTCCAGACCCGAAACCTCCAAGATGATAATAACACTATGCACACACGCGATGAACTGCGGTCTTTCCACTCAGACGGCGCTGCCACTCCTGTCGCAGCACCGCAACAAGTTTGCAACAAGTTCCAGACCCAATCCTTCTGCAAAACGATGATAGAACTGCCTCACCCGAGCAGGCACTTGAAGTCCCCCAGGGCTGAGGTGGAGATCTCTGCTCGGAGACACTCGGCGCACTAAACAGTGCTGCAGACCTGCTAAACAGCCGGCGTGCTCAAGTCTTGGCGACCAGTTTCAATATCATAAACATCAATCATCCCCAAAACGAAGAAGCTATCTCCCTTATGTATGCGGCCTTTCTTTCAAACACTGGACTCCCTCCTTTCCCGCGCAGCCGAGATCCTCCTTTCCCGCGTGGCCCTCCTCGACCCCACACTGCCAACTCAGTCGCGTGCTTGCCTCCGCGCGCTCGGTTGAGTCCTCGACCCGTTCCCTGTTGTTCGCCATTTACTAGAGGCGGCAAAATTGATCCGGATTGATATTCCAATTAGCTATTTGCTAATTGGGAATATTACAGTCTCCCCTGGAAAAATGTTGCTTGACCCCAAGCAACTGTAGTGATGGATGCTGCAAGATCTTTTCCCCCTCCCACGTAGCATCCTCATCCGGCAAGTTCTTCCACCTTACCAAGAACTCTCGGACCATTCTATTCCGCAGCTGCTTCTCTCTGACATCAATGATGGCTTTCGGCTGCAACACCAAATGCCCTTCGTCATCTGTGGGCGGAAGCTCCTCCGCCGCTGTCACCTGTGATCCCAAAGCTTTCTTCAGGCATGACACATGGAAAATGTTATGAATTTTGTTGCCTTGGGGTAGCTCCAACTCATAAGCAACTTGTCCCACTCTGCGTATCACTCGGTAGGGTCCATAAAAGCGGGGCTTGAGCTTTTCCACCCCCTTCCGCTTCAGAGTAGACTGGCGGTATGGCTGTAGGCGCAGGTAGACCAAATCCCCTACTTTGAACTGCCTCTCCACCCGACCCTTGTCGGCATATAACTTCTGTTGATTCTGCACGGTGGCGATGTTATCCTTGAGAGCCCGGAGGATGTCCTGACTTTCCTGGATCCAATCCTTGGCTCTCGGAGCCTTGCAGGCACCAAACACAACATCAACAAAAGACATAGCATGATAGCCATACAGTGCCTAAAACGGAGACATTCAGATAGACATGTGATATGTGGTGTTATAGCAATACTCCCCTAGGTGCAACCACTTCAGCCATGCCCTTTGCTACCCGCTGACATAATTTCGCAAGTAGCCTTCCAGCCACTTGTTAACGCTCTCTATCTGCCCATCTGTCTGGGGGTGGTAGCTGGTGCTTGGCGTCAACTCCTTCCCCACCAACCGAAAGAGTTCTTGCCAAAACCCGCGCCATGAAGCGGCTGTCCCGGTCACTGACAATGGTCTTGGGAAGACCGTGCAACCTGGAGATGTCCCTGAAGAACAGCTCTGCCACCTGCGCGGCTGTATAGTGTGCGGATATGGCGAAGAAATGTGCGTACTTCGTCAGTCGATCGACGACAACAAATATGCTATCCTTGCCCTGCACTACGGGCAATCCTGTAATGAAATCCATAGAAATACTTTCCCACTTCCCCTCGGGAATGGGAAGAGGCTGCAACAGTCCTGCTAGATGGTTCGTTTCTCCCTTGTTGCGCTGGCAGACTTCGCACTCCCTAACATGCTGGAGTACATCCCCTTTGAGGCCCTTCCATGCGAACCTCTCCCGGATGGTCCTGTAGGTCTTGGAAAACCCCTGGTGTCCGGCTAACGGTGAATTATGAGACGCTTGAAGTATCTTCTTCTTGAGCTGGGAGCCCACAATCAAGAAGATCCTGTCTCTGTAATAGATAATCTCATCTATCACCCTGTACTTATCGTCTGCCACCTGACCATCCAGAACCTCGCAAGTGAACTTGTCCTTGGAGTACTTCACCAAGAGTCGAGCCCTTTAATCAGCCTCCCAACTCATCAGGGACAAAGTAGCTAGTCTACGTGAAAGTGCATCAGCTACCACATTGTTTTTCCCCCTGACATACTCGATGTCAAAATCATAAGTCTGAATTTTGCTGATCCACCTTTGCTGCCTCTCCTGAAGCTGCTTCTGCTCCAAAAAGAATCGGAGGCTGTTGTGATCTGTCCTCACCCTGAACCTATTACCCACTAAGTACTGCCAGAATTTGGCTAACGCGTGCATCACGGCTAGCATCTCCTTGTCGTATATCGGATACATCCGCTCGTGGGGAAGGAGCTTCTGGCTCTCATAAGCTATAGGGTGGCTGTCCTGCATCAAAACTGCGTCGATCCCTTCTCCCGACGCATCGCATTCCAAAACAAAAGGCTGCGTGAAATCTGGCAGCGCAAGCACTGGGCAGCTGCTCATAACCTCCTTGAGCCTGTCAAAAGCTCGCTGCGCTGTCTCGAACCAACTAAAGGCCCCCTTCTTTGTCAAATCCGTAAGCGGGGCTGCGAGCTGAGAGAAGTTCTTGACGAACTTCCGGTAATATGTGCAGATGCCAACAAATCCTCGAAACTCTGTCACGTTCTTCGGCTCTGGCCAATCTCGGATGGCCTTGATCTTTTCTTCGTGGACCCTTACTCCGTCCACTCCTATGATGTGTCCCAAATACAACATCTCAGTCACCCCAAACTTACACTTGGAGAGCTTGGCATAAAACTGTTTCTCTTCCAAGATATGCAGCATGGCTTCAATGTGCTGGAGATGCTCCTCCCACGTCCTGCTATATATCATTATATCATCGAAGAATACTAATACAAACTTCCTCAGGTGACTGCGGAAGATGTGGTTCATGCAAGACTGGAAGGTGGCGAGGGCATTGGTTAGCCCAAAAGGCATAACCAAGAACTCAAAGTGGCCGTAGTGGCACCTGAAAGCGATTTTGGGCACGTCCTGCTCCCTCACTCTAATCTGGTGGTACCCGGATCTCAAATCAATCTTTGAGAAAAACTGTGCTCCCCTCAACTCATCCATTATCTCATCGATCCTGGGTATAGGGTACCGATTCTTCAGGGTCTTTTTGTTCAAAGCCCTGTAATCGATGCACATTCGCAATGTGTCGTCTTTCTTCTTAACTAACACCACGGAGGAAGCAAAAGGGCTGGTGCTCGGTCAGATGTGTCCAAGATCCAGCAGCTCCTGGATAGCCTGCTCAATCTCGTCCCGATAGGCCTTAGGGTGCCTATAAGGTGTGGTAATAATGGCCTGGATGCCCTGCTCCAGCTCTATCGTGTGTTCAAACCCCCGATCCGATGGCCGGCCTGGTGGTATATCCCTGAACACTGTGTCATGCCTGTCGAGGACCGCCTGGATGTCAGGATGAACTGCCCACCCAGCGATTCCCGTCTCTGATGCCCAGAGCTCTACAGCCCATTCTATGTTTCCTTTCCGGAAAGTTGCCTCCATCCGGTGAGCTGAAACAACCCGAGGTGGGTAAGTGTGCATCCCACGTATCTTCTCATGCTTCCCTGTCTTCCTATCGTCCCACTCCATCTCCAAGGCCTCCCAATCCGTGGTGACCTTCCCCAAAGTGATCAGCCATTGTACGCCCAAAACCACATTGGTGTCGGGTATGTTGACCACAACGAAATGGTCGGTCACTGTGTAGGTGCCAATGGTTACTGCCAGCTCCGGAACGTATCACGCACACTACATTGACTGATCTCCTGGGACCAATACAGAAAATCCATCGAAGCTTTCTGTCTGTATGCCCCTCCGCTCAACCATCTGTGCGTCGATGAAGTTGTGGGTTGCCCCACTGTCCACCAAAATTGAAACTCGTTGCCCACGCACTGTTCCTCGGACGCGCAGCGTTAGATACTTAGGTACTCCTCGTAATGCTGCAAGGGTTCCCCCTGTGGGTGCGAAAGCCACACCTCCCCCGTCGGTGGCCCATGATCTTGCGTGGCCTGCCTGTCTCCTGCCTCTCCATCCTCATACTCCTCTTCTTCCCCACTACTCTCAGAGAATACCTCTATAAAATGCGCCTTACCGGTCGTACATCTGTGCCCCGACGCCCACGGCTCTTGACAGGCGAAGCACAACTTTTTCTTCCTCAATTCCCTCCTGGCGTTATCATCTAACTGTCCCCCACCCGGATTCCCCTTGGAAGGCGGGGTCCTCATATCCTTCCCTCTCGGCGGAAAAACCTGCTTCTGGGGGTAAGGTATTCTGGTCCTGGGCAATGCATCTTGTAGATCCTGAGTCCTGCCAATAGCGTCCTGAAGTGTGG
This sequence comes from Pinus albicaulis, assembly GCA_034641835.2. Taxonomy (NCBI): domain Eukaryota; kingdom Viridiplantae; phylum Streptophyta; class Pinopsida; order Pinales; family Pinaceae; genus Pinus; species Pinus albicaulis. Next base: position 17,843 of record JAXQQM020087616.1, on the reverse strand, counting down.
ATGGTCTCGCGGATTTGACCAATCCTCGAAGTGGCTCCGCCAGTCCTTCGATGAACATGAATATCATCCGTGTTGCAGATAAATCGGGCACCCTCACTGAAAGCCTCATGAAGTCGGCAATATATGTCTCTGGGCTTCCCGTCTGCTTGAGCCTTGTCAGCTCAACGAAATGTTTTTCCAGATCCTTTCGGTCGAATCTTTCTATTAGTCTTCGGGTGAACTCGGCATATGTGGTCACAGTGGAATGCCCAAGTGTCACCATCCCATGGAACCACCAATTCTGAGCCTCACCATCCAAATGCAGCGTAGCCACTTTGATGGCCTTCGCCTCCACCATCTGGTTGAGCTGGAGATATATGTCCAGCTTCTCCACCCAAGACCTTGTCGAACTGCTTGTTGAACCATCAAACGTAGGCAAATGATATCGGCTTGCTGAATGCTGGGTGTCTCCATCATGATAATGTCGGTGCCCTCTGTAATGGTCACGGGGCTTGTGGTCCCGTTTGAGCTGGACAAAATCTCTAAACAGAAGCGCCTCCCTGAACTCCTGCCCATATGTCTGGTATTCAGCAAAATAATCATCGATGTGGTCAGGCTCTGGTTCCTCCTGTGCTCCTGTCGCAGTATCTGCACTTAGGAAAGTGGGCATAGTAGCACGAGTGGGGGCGTGTGATGCTTGGTGTGGGGTGGTAGCCTACTCCTGCAAATGGTGGGATGTACCCGACCCCTCACCTACCGGAAAACCCCTCGGGGTTTCACGCTGTCTAGCTTCAACAACGGTGAACCTCTGCCCCATCATCTCAATCTGTCGCGACATATCCTGTACGGATTTGAGGAGGGCTTCCCCAAACTGTTTTGCATCGCTATCGTCTGCCATCGTCTCTCTCTCTTCCCCGCCTATCCCCGGCTCCCCCGGTTCCGTGTCCACTACTCGAATACAATCCCCTTCGCCGTAGGTGTTTTCCAACCTACGCTCAATATCTCTGTATTTACTACCTCTATAGCAGATGTAGGGGTGTCCTTCTGATGACATAGACTAATCACTCCACAGGCTGAGCCAGAACCATGCTCCGATACCACTGTAATATTCCTATTTAAGGATATTAATAAAACACGGGAATGGTACAGCAATGGTATGTCTTCAAGGGAAAATAACCAGTGATGCGGAGCATACAACGGCACATGAAGTAATAAAAACAGCCTATGCAACAGATACATTTTTAACAGAGAAATCACTGAGCCATTTCATTATGCGAGGAATTACAAGTGATTACAATAGTTGCCTAGTTGATAGTGCTCAAACTGGCGCAGGCAAGACAAAGACAAAAACAAAGTACAACGGGTTTCCTGTTTCGTTCAAGCGGCTGGGAATAACTGCCAAGTGCTGCCAATATGCTGCGGCTGGAAAAGGGAACCATTAAGTGACGCCCGATACTGCTTCAGGCCCTCAACAGGCACGGACTGTCTCTGCTTCAAACTCCAAACTCGAAACCTCCAAGATGATAATAACACTGTGCACACACGCGATGAACTGCGGTCTTTCCACTCAGACGGCGCTGCCACTCCTGTCGCAGCGCTGCAACAAGTTTGCAACAAGTTCCAGACCCAATCCTTCTGCAAAATGATGATACAACTACCTCACCCGAGCAGGCACTCGAAGTCCCCCGGGGCTGAGGTGGAGATCTCCGCTCGGAGACACTCGGTGCACTAAACAGTGCTGCAGACCTGCTAAACAGCCGGCGTGCTCAAGTCTTGGCGACCAGTTTCAATATCATAAACATCAATCATCCCCAAAACGAAGAAGCTATCTCCCTTATGTATGCGGCCTTTCTTTCGAACACTGGACTCCCTCCTTTCCCACGCAGCCGAGATCCTCCTTTCCCACGCGGCCCTCCTCGGCCCCACATTGCCAACTCAGCCGCGTGCTTGCCTCCGCGCGCTCGGTTGAGTCCTCGACCCGTTCCCTGTTGTTTGCCATTTACTAGAGGCGGCAAAATTGATCCGGATTGATATTCCAATTAGTTATTTGCTAATTGGGAATATTACACACTTTACCAAACACGTCTGCTATTCCATTTAATTGATCACACAAAGTATCTAGCTTTGTATCTCTGTCCATGTTTGGATCCATGTTCCTGCAAAGATGGCCACTGCATCTTCTCAACCAGTTCAGAGTCTTCTACCAGTGGAGTCATTTGGTCTTTTGGGAGTTATGGAGTGTGGAGTCGCCAGGTGGATGAATTTGACTGTTTGGAGCAGGCTGTTGTCCACCATCAACAATTAAAAACCAATCTAGGCTAAGTGGTCTTAGTCCCCAGTGGAGTCGCCATTATGTTGGTGACGACAATGGGAGACAGACCAATGTTAGCAGCTATAGACTCTCAGATTTTTTCCCCAGCGAAGTCGCCATTATGTTGGTGACGACAATGGGAGACAGACCAATGTTAGCAGCTATAGACTCTCAGATTTTTCCCCAGTGGAGTCGCCATTATGTTGGTGACGACAATGGGAGACAAACCAATGTTAGCAGTTATAGACTCTCAGATTTTTCCCCAGTGGAGTCGCCATTATGTTGGGGTTCCCATGTTTTGGCAGGTTGGCAATGCCAAAAGATGAGACAACATCATAACCACTTTCAGACCTCAGGATCTAGCCCTCCTGGGTCCAGAGAGGGATCTCTCTATATAAGCAAAGGTTTTATGTCTTTGAAGCTCTGTGTTAAGATATTAGGCTAGTTATAGGCACAGGGTTTGTATGTTTGATTTTGTTTTTTTGGTTGTTGGGAATCAGGAAAGAAGGGTTCAATATAAGACAAGGATGAGAAAAGAGGGCTTTAGGCAAAGGAGAAACAACTTCAAAGAAACATTCAAGACCATTGGGCAATGGAGTCAGGAAAGGGTTTACTTGCTATTCAATATGTAGGCTTTCAGTTGGGCTAGTCATCCAAAGCATTGGATCTTAGAGATGATAGTGTGGCATAAAATGGTAAGAGAGGAGGTGAAAGCAAGGAAACCTCCAAGGTGACCTTTCAGGAATCAGATCCAGGGATAGGACATGCCATTGGACAACCTGTGATCCAGAACCTAAAAGGTTAACTCTTCAGACAAGGAAACATTAAAGATTTAAACACAAAGGTGAAAACCTGAGATCAGAGAGAGACTTTGAACTCTCAATGCTTTGGTATCCAGCTTAAGGGAACTTAGGAAGGTTCAATTAATTGAAAAGGATCCTAGTGAGACAGAGATAGAGTTCTGAACTCCCAGTTTCCAAATTTATTCAATTAAAGCCTAACAAGAACATCTAAGAACAGATTCATTAATTCATACATTAGCTAGCAGTATATCTGACCACTACACTGGTTAAATTAGCTTGAAATCAATCCTCAGATAACACATACAACAGAAAAACATTGAAGGCAGGGAGAGCAGAAACATAGGGTACCTAACAAGGGTAAATCTTATGCCAGATTTCTGATGCGTGCCAGAAGAAATGAAATGTAATGAACTAAAAGACAGAGATAGGAAAACATCACCGCTGCTTCAAATCAGGATCCAAAGAAACATGCTTGTCATATTAAAGAGCAACACTAGTCATGTAAAATATTGCCAACAGCTTGGTATTCAGTCTGAAAACATCTTCCTCGGCCTATCTTACAACTTTACACAGAGAACATGTCTCAAAAGAAACAACTTGCAATTCACAGATATCCGATCAACAACCTTTACAATGAGTTTCTTCATGAATTTTATCGCTGAAAGAGAGGCAGAGGAGGTAGATGAAAAAGTAAATGTAGCATTAAAACTCAGAAGAGGAAGAGGGTCAAGGCCCCATTCTATTTTAAATTCTGGGCATTTATCTTCAGTACTCATTGGATGAAAGAGTGGTCTTTGTCAAGCTGTAATTTACTCTAGGTATGTCTTTGAGGTACTTGTTGTAGCACTCTGTAGAAATCTGGTGATCTGAACAAAAACAAATCAATGATTCAGGTCTGTCATACTATGTAACAAATGCTTCTGATATCATAGGACTGTTGTCAGGGCTGAAATTTCCTCAGGAACACGGTATAGAATGAAAACAGTATGGGCACTTCGTCCTTCCACGGGTGGGAACATTCTGCTGATGGTGACACTGATATGTATCTTTTTGTGTGCCCCAGGCCTTCTGTGTGATTCATGAGGTCTTCAGTCTGGTAATTTGTCTTTCAATCGTTGAATTAAAGCCCCAAACGTCTTCAATTACAGGCCTTAAACTTCTGATCTTCCACTGATACTCTTTGTCGCTCCATTTATTGTCTCCGTCTGTGAAAACTTGAGTTTTAATGATGTTGAGGAGGTTAATCAGTGTCAGACATTGTACTTTGATGAAACCTTTCCTGCAAAGCCCTCCCTGAACATTTACCTACAATATCAGGCTCGAACAATGGCCTTCTCTGCGCTCTATGTCACTGGAATAGTGACTGTGAACAGTGGCGGTTTTCACCGCCTGTAACCCTGCAAAACACGAAAAAATGTCAAGAAATCCATGCATGGGGTGGGCGGACGTGGCGGATGACTGCGAAAATGGCAATGTGGCATGGATGAGGATGATGAATGCAGAGGATACTGTGGATGAACGTCATGGAACAGCGGGAGATGCACTTGGAAGACGGCGAGATTGGAAATTTAAATGTAAAACATTAAAATTTAACCTTTGAATGAAATATAAAGGGAACGGGCGAAAATGTGGCGAAAACACGTGGAATGGGTGACGTGGCGGGACCCGGTCAATGGCGGGGTGTGAATTAAATCTGGACCGTCCGATCTCAGGAGGAGATCAACGGCTGTAAGTGCGTCGGAGGGCGACAGATGGTGGGCTAGGGGTCCCTTTTGCCTTGACTATCACCCGTGCATCTTTGGGGTACGAACGTCGTTGGATGGCCGACCATAGATCTGACGGTGGACAACAATATTGTGTCGGGCCCGCATTCGAACGTTAACGCGCGATGAGGGCGGTTTTTCAATAGTGCTCGAAGCCACGTGTTGGCCGGTGAATGGCATCGCTGCCAAACGAAAAATACCGCCCTCCTTCCAAAGGCGGTGCGATAGAAATCGCCGGTTTTGAACGGGGACTGTCTGCGGGGATCACCAGGGCGGATGAAATGTGGGCCGTCGATCTATGGATCATATCGACGGTTGTGATGTGATTGGGGAATGAACGGGGAACACGAGAGCATTAGGGCTTGCGACGACCATTGGATTACGGGAAATCGATGGTGGGTAGCACTCCCGAGACTTATTTATCATATCGCGATAAGCGCTTTTCAGGCTAGCGCTTGGTTCTAGCGCCTAGGTCACGTGGGGAATTGGTTGAGGGGGCTGGCCGAAAGGGGCTAAGCCCACATATGAAGAATATGGGTTTTTTGGCCCGTTTTTAGTGCAATTTAAAACCAAAAAGGGATAACAGTAGAGGGGAAAAAGGGTTATTTGGCCAAACAAAGGGTGTTTGTGAGGCTTAGAAGGGAAAGAGGATGATTTAGAGGATTTTGGGAAACAAAGGGGAATTTTTAAGAGTGGGAAAAAACTAATAATGGGGGAACTTTGCATAGGTACAAGGGCAAAGGGGAGACTTTTTGAGCACGATTTTCCACAGTTAGTGAGGTTCTTTTTAAAGGAAATGGACAAAGGCACAAGGAGGCTTCAAGGATGATGTGTTTTCAAGGGAAATGCATTCCTTGAAGGCTCAAAAAACAACTTAGCCCCTTGTTTGCTTGTCAAAAAATTCATAGGGGGCTAACACTTGCAATGGTTTATATTAAGCCATTGTTTAGTCAGTTTAGTGTTCCTAAATTGCTTCCATTAATTATCAACCAGGGCTTGTAACTTTGATGAAGTGTAGTGCACTATATGTGCCTAAGTGACTTTTCCCTTACTTTGTTATTTTTATGTTTTTCTTATTGTTTTGGGGGTTTTGTGTTTTTAGTCCTTAGTGTGTTATCCTAGTTTAAAAAGTGAGAATAAATCTAATTAAAACGGAAGAAAAGGAAGTGTTATGAAACTAAGTTAATTTTCTACGAAAGAAACCAAAGTTTTATGGACAAGTTCTAAGGCCTAGTTTTGGACAAAAAAATTAAATAAATAAAGCAAGTAATTTCAATTAATGAGTAAACCTAATCCATGGATCTATGACTCAATTGAGATTTGAAAAATGAAAGTAGGGAAATGTGGCAACTATTGTACTTCAGATTGTTTCAACATTCAATGATTAGGTTAAAGCCCTATGAGATGAAATCAACTATTTGCATTTTAGTTGCTGAAATCCAAAACAGAAAATGCAATTGAAATTTATCTAAGATGCTTTAATTACTCCATCTACCCAATATGTGGAGAGTGACCCCCTTGAGGTAATGTATCTAAGCAATCATTGCATCTATCTAAACTAAAGAATTACAATAACTCAAACACTGCATGGAATCTAATCATGTAATCATCCTTGCAAAGTATATTCAAATTAGTCTCTGTCAGGACCTTTAAAAAGATTGTTTTGTTGCAATGAAATGAGGATCTTCTATCTACAACTAATTAAGTGAATAATTAACTTATGAAGTCTCATCCAATTCTGAAGCTTGTGACCCCTTGGTATGGCTTTCGGATAAACCAATTACACCCTTAATTCTTAGCAAGCAAATGACAGGAAATGAAATATTTTCAACCATTGCACTCATAAAGCATTTAGCCATTCAATATAAGATTTGGTAAATAGGAAAAATGGACTTCATCAATGCTTAATTAAACAAAGTAATTGACAACTATTTTGAAAGATGAAAGCAATACACTAAGCAACCATGCTTCTCAACACTTCAACTCGTATTCCAATACTAAAGACAGAGTTACCAATCTCCTTGAAAACGTTTTGGAAGGCAAATCTACACAGTTGCATCTAAACTATTGAAAACTGGAAATTAAGCATGAATAGAAAAATACTTAATCAGAATTGAAACAAATCTAACTAGAAAGCATAAAAAAAAACTCCTTAGGTAGCAGGGGCCCTCTACTACCAAGTTGATGAACTCCTTAGCTTCTTAAAAATGTGATCAATACAACATCTGGGAACTGATCTTCTTTATTAAAACAGAGTTTTTAGAAAACAGAGTATCTCACTGTAATTCTGAACTTGTGCTACAAAGACTTAACTTGTTCTCAGTTCTACAGAACCTCTATTTATAAGTAAATTGCATAACTAACCATGAATAAAGATAGCTACAGGTGTATCTTTGAATTACAATCAAACTGGGACACTTAGGACTCATGATTTGCTGCGGAGAAAATCAAGATTCCTAATTTCTATGTGAAATGGTCTCTTGACTTTGATCTTTGACCATCGGATTAGGCCTCTTTATTTGTCGATCTAGTCCTTGTGGATAGGAATAAATCCATGTAGGAGGGATTCTGAGACTACCCATGTCGACCATTCTTTCAATGGACACCTGTAACATATTCAACCACAAAAGTAGCTACGGAACATCCAGTCAGCTGCAAAACGTCTGCATTGTGTAGCTATTCTGCACAAAATTATTAAAATAGAAAAAACCATGAAAATACAATATGTTAATCAGTTGCATGTATCCTTGAGACAATCCTAAACATTATTCATTGATTGGGGCTTATGAATTGATGAAAGAGAGGTGAAATGAGATGATAAATTTGTAAAGAAAAGGGAAATTATAGGGTTCAACATACCCCCACTGCAAAACCATTGCATGTCCTCATGCAATTTACCAAAATTTAAAGCTCTTCTTCCTTACTGCATGTGCTCTGATACTTCAGCCAAAACATCCAGCCTTATTCTTTTGTTTCTTTTGGAAGTCAGTGTCATCCTTGACTTTTTCATGAGTAATTTAAACCTGAGGTTTATGAGGCTCTGTTCAACCTCTTGTTCCTCTTCTTCAGTTTCATGTTTTTCTTATGTAGTATCCCTAGCTGTAGAGTAGAGTTTTCATTCATTGCATTTTTCAACTTAACCTGCTCTTTCAAAATCTCATCTTCATTCTTAATGTGCTTATTCAATATCTCCAACTCATACTTATCTTGCTTGAGGGTTTCTATTGGAGGTTCTTATGGATTGATAGGTATCTCTTGACTCTTTGAGGCATTTCTTTCAAATTATTCCACATAATCATAGATTTGTTGCTGGACTGGGTCTATACCAGGAGATCTCCTACTAGGGCCTTCTTCAAAATGATGTAGAGGAGAGTTTTGAGGACTGAATGTAGGAGAATTGTTAACTGGGGTTACTTCATCTTCTATATTTATAAATTCTGCCTCCTTTATCAATGTCTTTTTCATCATTCCTCAGAGTCTAGAACTCCTTCTCAACTTTGGTGGATTCTCATCCTCTTCATCAATATCCTCACTTGCCTTCTTTTCTTTTCCTCTGGCCCTAATTTGTTTTCTAATTTCTGTTAACTTCTTAGAAATTAGTTCTTCATCTTCTTCCTGTGGTGGAGTGTCAAGTTTTCTTTCAATAACCATGTCATTTTTTCTTCTTCTGCTTCTCCTAACAGTTTCTTTTTTAGGTGGTGATTCTTCCTATTCTTGAAAATGATTTCTTACAAGAAAAATTTCCCAATTGTCCCCTATTCTCTTTAGGTGGAATTCAATCAGTATTTTTACTAGAACATGATGATGTAGAGTGGTTTCTAAGAATTTAACTCTCTTTTGGACATTGGAAGCCATTTTATTTAAACTATTGAGTAAAAAGAAAGTTAAATTTATCTCACCATCTTCTAGAAAATTCATTAATAGCTTGATATGGTAAACATATATTGTCCCAAACCTCCCTTCACATGTTATAAATTTTTTCAAAATTGGCATCATGTTTCTCCACTTACTTTTCAAAGCAGTGCTTGGAATTCCCTTCTTAAAGATTGAAACATCCATACCTGTATTTTTTAGTATCTCCTTCCAAGAATCATTATGAAACTCCTTGTTTTTGAACCACCGTTCTCCTTGCCTTGGGAGCCCTATTGCCTCAACCAAAAATAATTATGTTATTGTGAATTTGATGTATCCAATCTCTACCTCTGCCCCATCAAAAGGTCTGGAAAACGATTTTGTAATCTCCTTATGGAAGCCATCAAATTTTTCTATAAAATTCAACCATCCTGCTTGTTGTAGTAGCTCCTTGACTTGTAGATATCCTTCCAGATATTTGACTCCTACCAGCTCTGTTCTGACAATTAGATCCATTCTTCTCCTGTGCAAAGTAACCTTCAAAATCACTTTTCTATGCTTGAAGATAAATTTGCTGCAAAGTCTGATGCTTTAAAATTGTCTCCCTATGTTTGAATATGGATTAGCTGCAGAATGATGCTTCACCCTTATAATTGTCTCTCTGTACTTAGAGATGGATTAGCTGCAAAGTTTAATGGAGGTGAATGAGCGATGGAGGTAATCAAGTTGTGGAAGAGAATGAAATGGCTACGGATCTGTTTGATAATTTATGATGAACTTGTGGGGAATAAGTGAATGATATGATCTTAGAGAGACGTGGCCTAATATGTTACATTTATGATTATGAACGTTAATAATTAATCAAAGGTTTAATGATGGACCATTGTGGAATGTTGGATAAGGGATATGGTCAAGATATTTTATGACAAGGGTTAATCAATTCGAATGATAGGTTGTTTAGGAAACATACGATTATACACATTGTATCTATTTCATGTTTTAACTTTTTGCTATTAAAATAAATTTTCACAGTTTACCTTAGAACTTGACCTTGTTGTATGTTGTGCTTTATGTTGTTACTTACGTCCTCCTTTCTATGGCATGGTGCTTTTTTAGAACATAGTCTCATAGTAACTTCTTGCAATCATCTTGTCTTTTATTTGATGGAGTAGGCTGCAGAATTAAATTAGCTACATAATAGAATCAGCTACAGAATGTAAGTAGCTGCAGAATATATCTGGCTGTAGAATATGACCTGGCTGTAGAATGTGATCAGTCAAAAGAATATGAAGTATGGATATGGAATGTGAATATGGAGTGAGATGAAATATGAATATGGAGTGAAATAAAATTTTAAGATGAAAAAGTGAAAATGGGAGTGGAATGAGATGAAATTTGGAGTGAAATGAAATGAATTTTGAAATTTGTGTTTTTCAATCATGAACACTTCGTTACAGAAAAAAAATGAAAGTATAGGATGTCAAAGAGTTCTTATTTTCACCCTGTACTTTCTGCATAAGTATGCCAATCATTGATTGGTTTTCATACTTATACTTTTGTTATATATATATATATATATATATATATATATATATATATATATATATATATATATAAGCTAAGTTAGTGAAGAAGAAGAATTATTCTTCACTAACTCCATATCAGAGCATCCCGAAATTTTCCGACAACCTTCTCTTGAAAGTGGCTTATGATATACTTTCACTTATGACCATTTACAAGAAATGTTACCTTTTCTCTTCATCTATTGCCCTAATCTCATCGCTCCATTTCCTAGAGATATCTCAATCTCATATGGCCCAAGCCAATGTGTCTGGAATTTTCTTTGAAAATCCTTGAATTTTGAGTCAAACAAGAGTAACTGGCCCCTCTTGAAACTTCCCCTTTGATATACTTTTCATGCCATTTAGTCTTTTGTCACGGATTCATGGCTGTCTTTGGACTACATCTTGTCTGATTTCATCTAGTTTATTAATTTCCTCTAGTCTATGCTTCTGTGCTTCTGTCAAATCAAGTCCCAATTGGACTGTCATCTTGAAGGTTTTGATTTGAAATTATATGGGGAACATGGCTTATTTCCCATAAACAAGTTCATAAGGAGTATGCCCTGTTGTGTTTCTCCATGTTGTTCTGTTTACCCATAAGGCTTTAGGAAGCCTTTCTGCCCAATCTCTTCTATGTAGATGAACATTCTTTGTGAGAATTCCTTCAATCACCTTGTTGGTAGATTCAATTTGACCATTTTCTTGTGGATGGTAAGGGGTACACTTCCTGTGCTTGATTTTGTAGTTATCTACCATCTTTTGTACCATATTTTATGTAAATTGAGCTCCTTGATCTGTTATAATTTCTCTTGGAACACCAAAACGAGTAAAAATATCCTCGAAAAGAAATTTGACTACAGACAATTCATTAGAAAAGGGTAATTCTTTAGCTTCTACCCATTTAGTGACATAATCAGTGCATACCAGGATATACTTATTTTTTTTATATGGAGGATTGATAGGTCCAACAAAATCCAAAGCCCATTTTTCAAAAGGTTCAATATGTACTTGAGGTTTTAATGGAATTTCATTTGAAGGAGCAAATTCCCCTACCCTTTGATAATTGTCACACCTTTTGACATATTATTTAGCATCTTTGAAGATGGATGGCCAATAATATCCTAAATGAATGATTTTATAGGTTGTCCTTTTGTCAGAAAAATGTCCACCAGAGGGTTCATCATGACATGCCTTAAGAATTTCAGGAATCTCATCTTTTCGAACACATATTTTGATAATAAGATCTGGACCTGTCTTCTACAATTCATTAGTTATCCATGAAAATGTTGCACTTGTTTGGATGATTCTTCTTTTCTCTCTAGCATTCATATTTGAAGGAAATTTCCCTGAAACTGAGTAATTGGCAATATGTGCAAACCAAGGAGTTTGAGTAGTTATTTCAAAGAGATATTCATCAGGGAATTTACCTTCAACTGGAGTGTTGTCTTTGATATTTTGGATTCTAGATAGGAAATCAGCAATTGTATTTTGTTTTCCAAGCCTATCTAGAATAGTAATGTTAAATTCTCGTAGGAGCAATAACCATCTTGTAACTCTACTATTAGTGACAGATTTATTCATTAAATACCTAATTGTAGAGTGATCTATGTGAACAAAGGTTTCATAATTTGTTATGTAATGTCTGACTTTATTGATAGCATGAACAACAACTAAGAATTATTGTTTAGTTACAGTATAATTCAACTCTGGAGGAGTCAAATTTTTACTTGTATAGTAGATGGCATAAGGGATTAGGTCTTTTTGTCCTAACACATCTCCTAGAGCAGTGTCTCAAGCATTTGTTGATATATGAAAACGTAATTTCCAGTTAGGCCCTCTTAAGATGGGTGCTTCATAGATTTTTTCTTTTAGGGTTTCAAATGCTAAATGGCAATCAGAATTCCATTTGAATTCACAATATTTGGTGAGTACTTTGAAGAGTGGGGATGCTATCTTGGTGAAGTTTTCTATGAACCTTCTATAGTATCCTATAAATCCTAGAAAACTTCTAACATCTTTTTGGCAACTTGGAACTAATAGTCTAGAGATGACTTCAACTTTTGACTCATCTACTATAATTCCATCTCTTGAGATGTGATGTCCTAAAACAATCCCTTAAGTAAACATCATGAAACATTTCTCATGGCTTAGTGAAAGGTTTGATTCTTTACACCTTTTTATAACTTTTTCCAAGTTTTGTAAAGCGTCTTCAAATGAATTACCATAGACTGTAAAGTCATCCATGTATACTTCTACACAATCATGTATTAGATCAGAAAAAATTCCTAGTACTTCCCTTTAGAATGTTGCAGGTGCATTGCATAATCCAAAAGGTAGTACTTGATAGGCATAAGTTCCCCAAGGACAGGTGAATGTGGTTTTATCCTGATCTTCAGGTGCAACTTGTATTTTATTAGAACCACTAAAACCATCCATGAATGAGAAATACTTTTTGCCCGATAATGTATCTAACACTTCATCTATAAAAGGTGAAGGAAAATGATCTTTAAGAGCATCTTTATTCAAATCTAGATAATCACTGCATACTCTTCATTTACCATTTTTCTTGGGTACAATCACCAAAGGGGAAACCCAGTGACTATCTGAAATGGGATAAATAAAGTAGACATTCAACAATTTTTGTAACTCTTCTTTCACAATATCCCTAAGATTTGGATTCATCCTTCTCTTTGTCTGGTAGGTTTAAAATTTTCCTCTATGTAGATGTGATGAGTGCAAGTGTTAGGACAAATCCCTTTCATTTCAGTGTATTCCCATGCATATGGAGATAAATGTTTTTGTAATTTTTTTACTAGCTCTTCTTGTTGTAATTTTCCTAGGTTTTTGTTTATGTTCAAGGTTTTTCCCGGAATTATTTCAATTGTAGAGCTGCCAAATTATTCCATAGAGTAAAGAGACATCTTCCTAGATGAAAAAAATTCAATATTAGATTCTTCTTGGAATTGATCATGTCCATATTCTGGAGATGATTCATAATTTTCTAGAGTATTCAAGATATGATTATCTTCACTAATGTTTGAAATAGTGAAGAGAGGTTGTATATCTTCTTCATCATAAATCCAATGTTTGTCATCTATTTCTGTGATTATTCTTGATGGAGGATACAAGGTGAATTTATTAGTTGAACTACCATCAGAGATGTACATATCACCAAAACTACAACTGATGAAAGCATCAGCTATAGCCAACCAAGGTCTTCCTAGTATAAGAGGATGTCCTCCTAGATCATTTTTATGATTTAAAATCATAAAGTCAACAAGATAATCCTAAGAATATAAGGACACTGAAATATCTTCCAATACACCATCTGGTTTGATTACAGACCTATCTGCTAACTGTAGTAATGTGGGTGTATAAAGAAGATTAGGAAGCTTAAGTTGTTCCATGGTTTGCTTACTCATGATGTTTATTGTTGCTCCTAAATCAATTAATGTGTTTGGGATTTCAATTCCATTGATATGTGCTTTGAAAACTAGACTTCTGGGATCTAGATATTTTTGAATGGCAATCTTTCCCATCATTATGTCTGCTATTTTTCCCAGACATTATGTCTGCTATTTTTCACAGCAGTCGAATTTTCTTTATTTCTCTTACCTTTCTTCCTGGTTTCTTCATACTTAACTCCTTTATTGTTTTATCTAAGATTGGGATTTCCTTGATGGATTTTAATAATGGAATTTTAATACAAACAATTCTCAATTCATCTAGGAAATCATAGTTAGGAAACATAATATGTTTCTCTAAACCTTTATCAATTTGTAATCTTTCAAAAAAAGGAGGTGTAGAAGTAGATGTTGATGGTTGATCTAACATAGGAGTTGAATTCATTGGTTCTTCCTGTTTTTCTTTTTCAATGTTTTGGTTTTGAAGAGATGTGCTTTCTTCAAAAAATTTATTAACTTGTAGAGAATCTTCCTCAGAATTGTCTTGTTCTTGTATAACCACGTAAGGTTTCTTCTTTTCAGGTATCCTTCCAGATATAAGTTGGACATCATTAATATCTAGAGGAGTAATCAAATAAGTTGGAAATTTTTGACCTTCTATCATAGAGGTATTCTGGGGGTTTTTATTGTTGGGGTTTGGTACTAACTGGGCAAGTAACTGATTTGTTCTTTGAGGGAATGGTAATGAGAGGTGGATTTTGATTTTGAGATTAAGGTTGTGGATTTTGTCGAGGATTTTAAGCGAGGAGGATAATTTGGATAAGATGGATAGGATGGATAAGATGGTGGACCACTTTTGACATCGAGAGAACCTTCCATTGGGATTTTGAGCCCAATATTGAGATTAAGGCCAAGGTTGCTGCCAAGAATTCCAATTTGGTGGGGGTTGATTATACATTTGGTTATTAAACCCTTGAGTTTGAGGCCCTTGCCAAGGTCTTCTAGAGACACAAAAAAGAGATTCTGTAGGATTTGTAGTTTTTTCCTCTTGAAAAATAGCCTTAAGACTAGGAATTGAAGGACAACCCTTGGTCTCATGGTTCTCTGAACAAATCACACAAGTCTCTGTTACTTTTTCATCAAGAGGACATTCTCTTAAGGCATGCTTCTTTCTACATTTGGGACAGAAGATTTCTAAGGCATCAATCTCATCTTTCTGCTTGTTTTGTAGTTTAAGGGTGTCTATTTGTTCACTAAGACTCCCCAGAATGTCATTTTTGAACTCATCAATCATGTTTCCAATTTTTTCCCTACTTACTATTCCAGTTGCAGATTTGTTTACCCTAGCTAGAGTAGGGTCTCTTGGTCCTTTAAAATTTTTTTATTTTCCTCTTGAGATTAATACATAGTTCCCCAATAGCAGCTAATGGAAGTTGAGATATGTCTCCCTTCCCCATCATGTTAAGAATATCTATCCATTCATTTCTAATTGTTTTCAACAAAATAGCTTTTAGAGTGTCTTGGTCTAGACTTTCCATTTTCTCTCCCTTGATGTTATAGTTAAATATTTCAAGTAAATCTTTTGAATTTTCATCCTCCTTTTGCATCATTTTAAACACTTCTTCTTTATGGTTAATAGGTATACAATAGTCCAAATACCTTTATAGAAATGCTCTCCTCATATCATTCCATGACCCAATAAACCTAGTGATTAGAATCATGAACCATTTTAAGGTTTCTCCTTTCAATGTTGAAGGAAATAATTTGAGTTTTTGAGCATCTTGTAGATAGTCATAAGTTCTGCACAAAACTTCAAATTCAAATAAAAATGTCTCAGGGTCTTCACTTTTAAATCCATGAAAGTTTGGAAGAACAAAAGGTGAGATATTTTTCATGGTAGCATTTGTTTCTTCATCTACTTCAGGGAATCCAAAGGAACTTTCAACTCCCCTTCTACCTCTACCTCCTTCTGCATTTCCTATACCTCTTCCTCTATCTCCTCCTCTACCTCTACCTCCTCCAAATAGCAAGTTTTCTCCATTAAATATTTCTCCTCCTCCTTCTCCTCCTTCTTCTCCTTTTCCTACCATGATAGATTCTTCAGAACTGATATAGGGTTCAGCTTGGAGGGATAATTGTTCTTCTGGTTATTCTATCAAGGGCATGTTGAAGAAAGGTTCTTCCTCTTCCTCTTCACTAGGGATTTCTAATTCTTCTACTGGAATATATTCCCCTGTGGAAGTGAAAAAGGTTATTCCCCTTGTTGGAGTCCTAGGATCTTCCTCATATAAAATTGCTTCAGTGGATGAAGTGGGAGATCCTCCTAAATGGATATCTGATCTTAAAACTTATGGAAGCCTATAACCTGTATAGTATGGGATATGATTTTGAGATCGAGGTGTACTACTTCTTCGTCTTGGTGGAGTGAGTGGTGTTGTAGGGATTAGGCTTCTGCCTCTTATAAATCTGCCCCTATAGTCTCTTTCTCTACGCATATCATTTTTTTTGGGATGTAAGAAATAAGGTTACCTAGTTACACTTCCCCAACAACGACACTAAAATGTTTAGTCAATTTAGTGTTCCTAAATTGCTTCCATTAATTATCAACTAGGGCTTGTAACTTTGATCAAGTGTAGTGCACTATATGTGCCTAAGTGACCTTTCCCTTACTTCGTTGTTTTGATGTTTTTCTTATTGTTTTTGGGGTTTTGTGTTTTATTCCTTAGTATGCTATCCTAGGCTAAAAAGTGAGAATAAATCTAATTGAAAAGGAAGAAAAGGAAGTGTTATGAAACTAAATTAATTTCTATGAAAGAAACCAAAGTTTATGGATAAGTTCTAAGGCCTAGTTCTGGACAAAAGGGTAAAACAAGTACTTCAATTAGTGAGTAAACCTAATCCATGGATCTATGAATCAATTGAGATTTGAGAAATGAAAACAGGGAGATGTGTCAACTATTGTACTTCAAGTTGTTTCAACCTTCAATGATTAGGTCAAATCCCTATGAGATGAAATCACTTGTTTGCAATTTAGTTTGTAAAATCTAAAATGGAAACAGAGAATGCAATTGAAATTTATCTAAGATGATTTAACCACTCCATATACACAATATGTGGAGAGTGACCCCCTTGAGGTAATGTATCTTAAGAAATCATTGCATCTATCTAAACTAAAGAATTGCAATAACTCAAACACTGCATTGAATCTAATCATTTAGTCATCCTTGCAAAATATATTCAAATCTGTTAGGATTACTTTTGAAAATATTGTTTTGTTGTAATGGAATGATGATCTTCTAGCTACAATCAACTAAATGCATAATAACTCAAACACTGTAGTGAATCTAATCATTTAATCATCCTTTCAAAGTATATTCATATTAGTCTCTGTCAGGATGACCTTTAAGAAGATTTTTTATGTTGCAATGAAATGAGGATCTTCTAACTATAACCAATTAAGTGAATAAATAACTTATCAAGTCTCATCCAATTCTGAAGCTTTTAACCCCTTGGTATGGCTCTCGGATTAATCAATTATACCCTTAAATCTTAGCAATAAAATTACAGAAAATGAAATCTATTCAATCACTGTGCTTATAAGACATTAACCATTCAGTATAAGATATGGTAAAATAGGAGTAATGGATTTTATAAATGTTTTGATTAAACACAGCAATTGGAAACTACTGAAAGATGAAAGCAATAAACTTAAGCAACCATGTTTTTCAACACTTCAACTTTCATTCCAATATTGAAGACAGAGTTACCTATCTCCTTGAAAACGTTTCGGAAGGAAAATCCACACAGTTGCATCTAAACTATTGAAAACTTTGGAAATTACACATGAACAAAAAATACTAAACAAAATTGAAAATCTAACTAGAAATCATGAAAAACCTCCTTAGGTAGCAGGGGCCCTCTGATACCAAGTTGGTGAACTCCTTAGTTCCTTAAAAATTTGATCAAAACAACATCTGGGAACTGGTCTTCTTTATTAAAATAGAGTTAAAAAAAAAACAGAGTATCTCATTGTAATTTTGAACTTGTGCTACAAAGATTTAACTTCTTCTCGGTTCTACAGAACCTCTATTTATAATTAAATTTCATAACTAACTATGAATAAATATAGCTACAGGTGTATCTTCGAATTACAATCAAACTTGCACTAT
>JAXQQM020077045.1:0-14048 GCA_034641835.2 Pinus albicaulis | reverse complement strand
GTTGCTGAGTATAATGCATTGTTGGCATTATGATGATTCTGAAATATGTTCTCCTTCTTGAGGACTTTCTGGTGTTGGTTATGAAAAGTCACATTTGTATTTTGATGAAAAGGTCTTGTTAAGACCCATGATGTAAGATTGTAATATTCAGTCTTGTAAGGACTTGTCGAATTTGTAAACCCACTTGGTTGGGTAGCTGAGTCAATTTTTGTAAACCCACTTGGTCGGGTAGTTGAGTCTCATATGTAAATCCACCTGGATGGATCTTTGATGTATGTATGAGTCTTTGGTGATAGGAAGTTCATAGAGTCATGTACTTCATTGAAAAATATGCTTGAAATTTCAGCATGAACTCAGGGGGAGAGTATGTTGGTTTTGGTCCGCCCTTTGCTCTTGATGTCAAAGGGGGAGAGTGACATGGTGTTTGAATGGTGTCAAAAATGGAGAGAGTGAGTGTTTGAATGGTGTCAAAAATGGAGAGAGTGACATGGTGTCATTGTATTCTTAATGTACCTATATGATGTGGTAACCAAACACCATTGTGGTTTCCATCAAGTCCAAAGGGGGAGATTGTTGGCAATATGATGCAGAGTGTTGTCCTTGATGGCAACCCACATTGATGATGATGATGACAACTTACTTGATGAAGTTGTGCTTGATAGAATATGTTCTTAATGAAGTAAATCTGATGTATCTACAGTGAGTACAGAAGACAGTGAAGAAAGGAACTCAGATTGTGCTAAATCTATGATGAAAGAGTATGTCTCAAGGCATACGCGGATCTATCTAAGGGAAGTCGCGTATGCACGCGGAAAAGAACGTGCCAAGTCGCGTATGGGCTAAAGCGCTCTAAAAGTGCAAAACCAGTGGTAACCACCATGGTATTGACCCATTGTATTGGGTAATGATCCGCCTAATTGACCCCGTCCAGGAATACCATCGGAAGTAATGTTGTTTTGGCTCATGGTATTGAAAAAGGATAAACCTATATAAAGAGATGAAATTCATTATGCAAATTATGAGTGTGGTGCAAGAGGTCTGAGCTTGAATGAATACTTCTCTCTAAAGTAGATCTGAATGGAAAGGGTTATACTTCTCAAGGCATATGCGGATCTGTCTAGGAGAAGGCGCGTATGCACATGGGAAACAACGTGCCAAGTCGCGTATGGGCAAAAGCGCTCAAAAAGTGCAAAACCATGGGTAACCACCATGGTATTGACCCATTGTACTGGGTAATGATCCGCCCACTTGACCCCGTCGGGGCCCAGAATACCATCTAAGTAATGTTGAGTAGGCTCATGGTATCAAAAGGCTCATGGTATTGAAAAAGGATAAAACCATATAAATAGATGAAATTCATTATGAAAATCATGAGTGTGGGTAAGATGTCTCAGCTTGAATGAATACTTCTCTCCGAAGTAGATCTGAATGGAAAGGGTTACGCTGAATGATAACCAATGTATGATGCACCAATGATATGAAGAAGGGGATCTAGATCTGAAATGTGCTTGTATTTGCTAGATCTGTTTATGGAATGATTAGATCCAAGAAGAGGCGAACATCTGTCTGAAGTAAAGGGTTAAATCTGTGTGAAGTATCTATTCTGAAGAAATGCAATGACCTAAAATCTTTGAAGAACCATACGCTAGTTCGCCGAAGAGGAAGCGCGTATATACGCGACTTCATTGAAAGAAAAGCGCGTATGCGCAATTAAATTGGTTCTATAATATGTACAGAAGTATACGCTGGTTTGTGTGAATGGAAGCGCGTATATACGTGACATCAATGAAGTGAAAGCGCGTATGCAAACTAGGGTTTGCTGAAGTCTGTGGTAAGAAATGACTGATCTATTCTATTGTATTGCTGCTATCTGTATTCTAATGTTCTGAGTTGTCTGCATTAGTTTGGTTGTATGATTGAGCTTAAATGTATGAAGAGGGTCCAGTCTGAAAATACGATGAAACGTGGCCTACAAGTATTGTTCTATTGAAGTTGTTGGATCCAGTGTGAAAATTGATGAAACGTGGTCCGAAGGGGTGTTGAGGGTTGTAGCCTTTGGTCGGGGTTGTAGCTCCTTCTTTGAGGCTGTAAACGAGACTGATGGGTCGTAGCTCCCTTCCGTGGAGAGCTAGTAAACGAGTCGTGGGGTTGGAGCTCCTGTGAGAGGTCAAACGAGCCAGGGAGGCTCGCGTGCCGGTAGACTCTCGCACTCAAAGACATATATTGTAAGATGTTTTCTCTATAATAAAATATCAAGGCCGAGCAACCTAGCCGGTGGTTTTCCCGACTGGGTTTCCACCTCAAAATCCCGGGTGTTCATGTGTGATTCTTGTGTGATGGTTTATTCTGTTCTTACTGCACATGTTTACTGTTTATTGAATATCTGATGAATAAATGATGGAATGGTTTAAGTGAAGAATTAATGACATAATTGTTTCTCTGTATACGCGAGTTGGATAAAGGGTATCCACGTATATACGCGAGTATTCTTCAGGAAAGTAGCGCCGACCTTGTGGATTGATTTTAATTTGTTATAACCATTAAACCCGTTTTGGAATGGGAAGAATTTATTCCTTGCCAAAACATCTAGGAGTTTATCAATGAAAGATGAGGAAAAGTGATCCTTTCTAGTGGATCTATTTAAATCCCAATATTCAACAAATATTATCCACTTTCCATTCCTTTTGGGAACAATAACCAAAGGATACACCCACTCGCTATCAAAAATAGGATAAATCAACACAAAATCTAGGATTTTTTGTGGTTCCTCCTTGACAACATCCTTTAGCTCAGGACCATCCTTCTCTGGGATTGGAAAATGGGCTTGTTACCCTCTTTAATGTAATTGTGACAAGTGAAAATATATGGATGGATCCCACTCATCGCCTTATAATCCCAGACAAAAAGCATCAATGTGCTTTCCCAAAATAGTGACCAATTCTTGTTCTTCATCAACAGTAAGAGAAGTGTTGTTTTTAAGAGTTTCAAGTGGAATATTCCAACTATTTTAGTTTTATATTTGTCATATCCAAGAATAAAAAATTATTCACACTCATTTTTGTTTATAATGATAGGTTTTCTTATGGTCTGATCACAATTCAGGCCATTAATTTTCATAATAGTGGGATACTAATTTTATAGAAAATTGTCAATCAAATTATCTTCATTATCTTGCTTTCTACTCAGGGATTTTTTAATTGTGTAGGTACACAATAGGATGAGGAGAGAATGGAATTTTATTACTCTTCATGTTCCACCTAGAGAGGAAAATATTCCTCAACCAAATATTCAGTAGGAGGATTCAAAAAAAGTTGTTTATGGGATTTCCCATTGGTGTTAGTCATATTACCATCTCTACATATAATGTGGGCAACATATATAGTTATTCAAGGTCTTTATAAAAAAAATGGATATCCATTGAACTTGGTTTTTGGTTGTAAAACTAGGAAATATTTGGGGTACTCCCAAGATTCTATGGAAAGTGTGACATCTTTATTATTCCCTCTAGCTTCACTGTAGATCTATCAACTAGCTGAAGCACAATAATTGTTTCTATTAGGGAATATTAAAGATTAATTTTAACCATGATGTCCCTAGTCATGATGTTGATAGAAACTCCTAGTAAAGGTGTTTGGGATTGATTATTGAACGATATACACATATACAACTAGATATCGAGGATATAAGTACATAAAAACAATCATCCTCCAAAGAATTAGATAAAATAATTGACTTAAGACATTAATTATGGGGGCATACCTTATTCTTTTGCCAAAAAATTTGATAAAATATTCCTTGATAAAATTTTTGTGTCTGGGAACATATTTCATGGTATGTAACATAGGTATATTAGCACATAAATTCTTCAATTCCCCTACTCATTTAACATCTTTAGGTGTATGTGTCTTTTTAATGGTCATTTCTTAGGGAAAGGAGGAATTTACCGCGATACATTTTTCTCTTATTCCTTCTTGGGATGTTCTTATGGGGAGATTGAGGATATTAATATAGGACCTTCCCAAATTTGAGGTTTATCTCTTGAACTTCCAAGGAATAAATCTAGTAAGAAGTGTCACCATTTTAAATGGATTGTGCCTATTTATTATTAGTATTTAGGTTATGCTATGTACAAATATGTGGCCTCATTTGTGGAGCATTGTTCCGAGGTATGCTTGAATGTTGAGGAGGATCCATTAAGGCTGGTTATCAATCCATAGTATGGCTCCATCATTGGGAAGAGTTATTACACTAGGGAGACCAATTTTGGAATGGTTAGTAAGGAAGGATGATAGGTTGGCTTGAGTACTACCATGGGGTAGGCATGGACCAATGTGAAGGACTATGTGGGAACCAAGGCTAAGGTTCAAATTTTGCAGGGTATCTATTGAAATATTTCAAAGAAGTATAACTAATACCTTGTTGATAAGTTCTTAATGATTTGGCCTCTTATGGTTTATGAAACATACTGGCTCCATGCCTGCTTCAACTCCTTGGTATATAGCTATTAATCTTGGAAAGGAAGGATATTTATCAATAGAGTGTTGTTCTTCACAACATTCACATATTTCTATATTATTAAGCTAGAACACATTCCATGTGTGAATTTTGGTACAATTAGGAAAAAATACAACTCATTTTCTTTCTACATGTTCTTTCTTTTTCTTAGCTTGCAATGTGTCCATTTGTAAGGCTAGTGAGTAAAATATGTTTTTCTTAATTTCTTCTTAAATTGCACAAATTTAATTTTTTCTAAGTTTGGGGGAAGAAGTATAAGTAATTAATAAGTTTTTCCAAATCTACCTTTCTTCTTATCAACCCTAGAATGATTTTTGAAAATATTATTGACAGTAGCATAATCCAGTTGATAAATCTCTCCATTGGCCAAGATATTTAATGTCCACAACAAATCTCCTCTTACTTCTATTCGTATATTTTTTTTTAACGACACATCATACAAGGTTTAGTTCTATGATATTTGTATCTGTATTAATCCATTTTTTCAAAATCCTCCAAGGATTGATTATATCCTTAGTTCATCTGAAATTTCTCATACATTTGTCTCTAACTCAACAATAATCTATATATTTTTTGTTTAAAGATTCTTTCATTTTCTCCCAAGTGGTAATGTTGTTCCCATCAAGGCTCATGAACCACCTTAAAGATGCATCCTTCAAGGTAGAAGGAACGAGTATGATATTTTTTTCACCTATAAGATGATCACAAGACTTACATACCAAAAAGAAATCAAATAAAAAAGTGTCAATATCCTTTGTGGTTATTCCATAGAATTGGGGAAGTAAAAATGAATTGATATTATTCATTATATATTGACCATAAGTTTCCCTAATACGAAACTCAAATACCTTAGGAATGTCTCCATTTTAAGCCATTGTTTAATGAGATCAATAGTTATCTCCTTTGTAAAGGGTTTCAATCCTCTAGCATACACTTCTAGATAAATCCCAAAGCTACTTGTTGTCGAAGGTAATGTTCCACAGTTAGTTGGCTATTGTTGATTTCTATATAGAGGATCATAATTTATTGTTTTTAGTAAAATAATTCTTACTCATATCTAAGTATACATGGCATGCATGCTTTTTAAAATAAGAAATTGTCTTATTCTATGATAGGAGAAGAAAATAAAATTCACATATTGTTACACCTCCCCAAAATCGACACCAAAAAGTGATATCCCTAAGTATTCAAACAATAATTTTGTAGCTTTGGAGGTATCAAATTTAATATTTTAACACAGGGTTCATACAAACTTAAGAGGTATTGCACACTGTATATACAATTATCATTGTTTTCTTTTTCTCAATGCATATTATTCTATGTAAAATATTGTTTTATTAATCAAGTGAATAGGGTGTTCATGCTAATTAGTATTCACATCAATTGATATATCCTAATAGGTGGTGAGAATAGAAGAATCAAAGTGCAAGAATTGAATTTTCAAAATTAAAGTTGTAGGAAACAAAGGATATAAGGTTGTGTTGATGCCTCAAAAATACTTGCAACAACATCGGGGGATAACCACTTGGTCGGGAACTTAAAAACCATTCCTTTTCCGTTTGGAATAACGGATCTAAATGGGGATGATGGGACTAGTTTCCTAATAAATTATAATTGAATGGATGTGGTTATTTATAACTAAATGTAACCTGATAATGGGAGTGATAATGAGCTAACAAAGTATATATACCTATCTATATCCCAAGATTAATTATGCTTCCTTATATACAATATTGAAATATTATCTTAAGTATATGAGAATGAAGATTATAAAATACTTACAGAAGTGAAAAATAATTAAAGTTACTTAATTTTATTAAATAGTTAATCAAATTAATTGATTAAGATCATATCACATTAAATAGCTGCATGTCTTATATATATATATTAAAATATGACAATACTTCCATAAACTATGACACATGTAAATAGTTCTTCCCCAAACCATTTTCCTATGGACGTGAGATCATCTCAGGCTTCGTTTAACAGCCTTGGGGATTTATCACCAAAAACAACTTGGTGAAGTGGTAAATGACTCCATGGAAAATCATGTAGAAATGAGACTCATACTTGGATTCCCAGAGGATACTATGGTAGACATGGATAGGAGTAAGGCGTTGAATGGTCCATTTCCATCCCATGTTTTGGAAATATGAAGTAAAACAAACTGGTTCCATGATAGAAGAACTCATAAAAAATGGGGGAACTGTCTGGAGGTGAGTATACAATTATTTCTATAGTTTAAGATTCGTGAGGAAATATTATTGGAAATAATGGTTCCCCAATCCATAATGTATGAGTTTGATAAAGCCTCCATGAGAGGGACCCATTTAATTCATAATTTATTTGTATTAGGGGAACCACAAAGGCTACACATCATAGCATCAATGTAGCAATAGGGACCAGTGAGAGAAGATACAAAAAATACGTAATACTTCCTTATCATTATGCTTGTGATTTATAGGGTTGTCCCTCCATTTTCTTATTGGGTCTAACTACAACTTATTCTCCTTAGCAAAAATTCTCAAGGAAAATCTTGTCATATACCTTCATGGGTTGGGTATATGATACATTTTATTCAAACTTCTGCCTCTTCAAGGATCCTATCATTGTATCCTTAAGGTTAGAAATTTCCCCATTGCAAATATTTAGATTTTTGATTACTCATTTAATCATATTAGTATAAGGGAAGAATGGAAGAATCTTTTTGGGCCAAAATAATTTCAGGAGAAAGGAGTTGGTGAATTCAATGGTAGAGGTTTCAAAAGACGTTGGCAACATTAGTTGTGGCTACTTTCCGAATTAATCTTGCATTTTTCATCCTCAAATAACTTGTACATGGAATCACATGAGGGAGACCCACTTTCTGGTAGTGCACGTTGTGTCAAAAATAGCTGGAGGCATATCTCTTTGCTTCTGAAGTAGGAGGTGCTAGATTTGGAGGAGCCATGGGTTTTTACCCTTCTTTGTAAACTTAGACAACTCGTAAGAGTTATGTTCTCAGTAGTAGCCTGTAATATAAAAAACAAACAATTAAGAGCAATACTAACAATGTGGGGGTGATTATAAATAAAACTTTAAGTGATGGCGAATATAGTTTAAATGCCAAAAATAATATGAAACACTAAATAACAGGCCATCAAATCACTTTGGAGGCTCGACACTATCATACCGTTATGGCTGAGTAATTATGAGAAACGTGGGTTCACATGCCTGAATAAGCACTTGGATTTTAATTAAAATCTCACATCGCAACTTTGTTTTGGGGGCATGACTTAAAAACATGTGATGTATTAATCTTACCGATATACGATCAAGTTTTTACTTTTAAATAATCCTTAAGACCTTTATCAGTAGATTAGAGCTATAGGAACATTGGAGGGGCAAGATTGTTTTGCAATGCGATATCCATATCGCAATCGCAATATCGGTGGATTGATTCTGCATGTATTGAAGGTTGGCAGAAATGTGATGCGATATATTGCATTGGGAGTTTTGACAATGGACATGGTATACATTAACCAAAAAGAATTGTGATTTGCGATTTTGCGAAAGGTGACATGGTAGTGAGCGGATCCTACCAATGGTTTCTTAATGAGAATGACTGTTAGGGAGATTTTCCTTTGATATCGCTTTTCTTTGCCCAAAATACTTTGCACCTTGTTTTATGAATTGGGCCATATCACATCGCAACTTTTGAGTGGATATTGCGATTTGCGATGGGTTTATTTGGGTTTTCTAATTAATTAATTTGGCCAATAGGATATGAGTTAATCTTTCTGATATCACATTCAGTCCTATAAGCTATAAAAAAATTTTATTGTTCTAACTTAAAAATTAAAAAGGGTCCCCATTATTTCCTAAGGTATTTATACATAAATAATGATGGGGTTGTTGAACAAAACAGCAATTGGTGATTCACTGGAAGAACCAGATATCTCTGATTTATAATAATGAAATTTCTAAAATTTTCAGCAAGTAAAAAATGATTAAGGAAAGGAAAACTATTTTTGAAATATTTGAATAAGTAAAATTACTCTGAATAAAAGAAACTCACTTTATTGTAATCCTTTAAAAAAAATTTATAGATGAAAATATTTAAGTATCTATATCAGTGATTTAATTAGTTATAAATATAAAGTAGGGGGCTTTTGAAACTTATCCTTTTGATATACTCATTTTTTCATAGGTAGAGCCACTGCTGCCAACAAGCATTCATAGCCTTGATAGGGTTACCTTTTAACCATCAATGATCCAATATGCCATCCATTTATGATTGCAATACTTAGAGATAAATTTATATATATATATATATATATATATATATATTGTTTCATTCTTGTATTATTATTTTATTTATTATTAAAAACCCATTTTCCTGGCTTGGTGCCCTGAAAGTGACAATGCCATTCACTGGTTGTAATTGAGCTGAACATGCTCTCTCGTGATGAGACCCCTTTCAATTTCTTAGGGAAAGGAGGAATTTACCGCGATACATTTTTCTCTTATTCCTTCTTGGGATGTTCTTATGGGGAGATTGAGGATATTAATATAGGACCTTCCCAAATTTGAGGTTTATCTCTTGAACTTCCAAGGAATAAATCTAGTAAGAAGTGTCACCATTTTAAATGGATTGTGCCTATTTATTATTAGTATTTAGGTTATGCTATGTACAAATATGTGGCCTCATTTGTGGAGCATTGTTCCGAGGTATGCTTGAATGTTGAGGAGGATCCATTAAGGCTGGTTATCAATCCATAGTATGGCTCCATCATTGGGAAGAGTTATTACACTAGGGAGACCAATTTTGGAATGGTTAGTAAGGAAGGATGATAGGTTGGCTTGAGTACTACCATGGGGTAGGCATGGACCAATGTGAAGGACTATGTGGGAACCAAGGCTAAGGTTCAAATTTTGCAGGGTATCTATTGAAATATTTCAAAGAAGTATAACTAATACCTTGTTGATAAGTTCTTAATGATTTGGCCTCTTATGGTTTATGAAACATACTGGCTCCATGCCTGCTTCAACTCCTTGGTATATAGCTATTAATCTTGGAAAGGAAGGATATTTATCAATAGAGTGTTGTTCTTCAAAAAATTCACATATTTCTATATTATTAAGCTAGAACACATTCCATGTGTGAATTTTGGTACAATTAGGAAAAAATACAACTCATTTCCTTTCTACATGTTCTTTCTTTTTCTTAGCTTGCAATGTGTCCATTTGTAAGGCTAGTGAGTAAAATATGTTTTTCTTAATTTCTTCTTAAATTGCACAAATTTAATTTTTTCTAAGTTTGGGGGAAGAAGTATAAGTAATTAATAAGTTTTTCCAAATCTACCTTTCTTCTTATTAACCCTAGAATGATTTTTGAAAATATTATTGACAGTAGCATAATCCAGTTGGTAAATCTCCCCATTGGCAAAGATATTTAATGTCCACAACAAATCTCCTCTTACTTCTATTCGTATATTTTTTTTTAACGACACATCATACAGGGTTTAGTTCTATGATATTTGTATCTGTATTAATCTATTTCTTCAAAATCCTCCAAGGATTGATTATATCCTTAGTTCATCTCAAATTTCTCATACATTTGTCTCTAACTCAACAATAATCTATATATTTTTTGTTTAAAGATTCTTTCATTTTCTCCCAAGTGGTAATGTTGTTCCCATCAAGGCTCATGAACCACCTTAAAGATGCATCCTTCAAGGTATAAGGAACGAGTATGATATTTTTTTCACCTATAAGATGATCACAAGACTTACATACCAAAAAGAACTCAAATAAAAAAGTGTCAATATCCTTTGTGGTTAGTCCATAGAATTGGGGAAGTAAAAATGAATTGATATTATTCATTATATATTGACCATAAGTTTCCCTAATACGAAACTCAAATACCTTAGGAATGTCTCCATTTTAAGCCATTGTTTAATGAGATCAATAGTTATCTCCTTTGTAAAGGGTTTCAATCCTCTAGCATACACTTCTAGATAAATCCCAAAGCTACTTGTTGTCG
This sequence comes from Pinus albicaulis, assembly GCA_034641835.2. Classification (NCBI taxonomy): domain Eukaryota; kingdom Viridiplantae; phylum Streptophyta; class Pinopsida; order Pinales; family Pinaceae; genus Pinus; species Pinus albicaulis. The sequence continues at coordinate 3,508 of JAXQQM020077045.1, read as the reverse complement.
AAGGTAATGTTCCACAGTTAGTTGGCTATTGTTGATTTCTATATAGAGGATCATAATTTATTGTTTTTAGTAAAAAATTTCTTACTCATATCTAAGTATACATGGCATGCATGCTTTTTAAAATAAGAAATTGTCTTATTCCATGTTAGGAGAAGAAAATAAAATTCACATATTGTTACACCTCCCCAAAATCGACACCAAAAAGTGATATCCCTAAGTATTCAAACAATAATTTTGTAGCTTTGGAGGTATCAAATTTAATATTTTAACACAGTGTTCATACAAACTTAAGAGGCATTGCACACTGTATATACAATTATCATTGTTTTTTTTTTCTCAATGCATATTATTCTATGGAAAATATTGTTTTATTAATCAAGTGAATAGGGTGTTCATGCTAATTAGTATTCACATCAATTGATATATCCTAATAGGTGGTGAGAATAGAAGAATCAAAGTGCAAGAATTGAATTTTCAAAATTAAAGTTGTAGGAAACAAAGGATATAAGGTTGTGTTGATGCCTCAAAAATACTTGCAACAACATCGGGGGATAACCACTTGGTCAGGAACTTAAAAACCATTCCTTTTCCGTTTGGAATAACGGATCTAAATGGGGATGATGGGACTAGTTTCCTAATAAATTATATTTGAATGGATGTGGTTATTTATAACTAAATGTAACCTGATAATGGGAGTGATAATGAGCTAACAAAGTATATATGCCTATCTATATCCCAAGATTAATTATGCTTCCTTATATACAATATTGAAATATTATCTTAAGTATATGAGAATGAAGATTATCAAATACTTACAGAAGTGAAAAATTATTAAATTTACTTAATTTTATTAAATAGTTAATCAAATTAATTGATTAAGATCATATCACATTAAATAGCTGCATGTCTTGTATATATATTAAAATATGACAATACTTCCATAAACTATGACACATGTAAATAGTTCTTCCCCAAACCATTTTCCTATGGACGTGAAATCATCTCAAGCTTCGTTTAACAACCTTGGGGATTTATCACCAAAAACAACTTGGTGAAGTGGTAAATGACTCCATGGAAAATCATGTAGAAATGAGACTCATACTTGGATTCCCAGAGGATACTATGGTAGACATGGATAGGAGTAAGGCGTTGAATGGTCCATTTCCATCCCATGTTTTGGAAATATGAAGTAAAACACATTGGTTCCATGATAGAAGAACTCATAAAAAATGGGGGAACTGTCTGGAGGTGACTATACAATTATTTCTATAGTTTAAGATTCGTGAGGAAATATTATTGGAAATAATGGTTCCCCAATCCATAATGTATGAGTTTGATAAAGCCTCCATGAGAGGGACCCATTTAATTCATAATTTATTTGTATTAGGGGAACCACAAAGGCTACACATCATAGCATCAATGTAGCAATAGGGACCAGTGAGAGAAGATACAAAATACATACCCTTATCATTATGTTTGCGATTTTTAGGGTTGTCCCTCCATTTTCTTATTGGGTCTAACTACAACTTATTCTCCTGAGCAAAATTCTCAAGGAAAATCTTGTCATATACCTTCTGTGGGTTGGGTATATGATACATTTTATTCAAATCCTCTGCCTTCAAGGATCCTATCATTGTATCCCTTAAGGTTAGAAATTTCCTATTGCAAATATTTAGATTTTTGATTACCCATTTAATCATATTAGTATATGGAAGAATCTTTGGGCCAACAATAATTTTGTGGAGAAAGGAGTTGGTGAATTCAATGGTAGAGGTTTCAAAAGACGTTACAACATTAGTTGTGGCTACTCTCTGAATTATCCTGCATTTTTCATCCTCAAATAACTTGTACATGGACTCACATGTGGGAGACCCACTTTTTGTAGTGCACGTTGTGTCAAAAAATAGTTGAGGCATCTCTCTTACTTCTGAAGTAGGAGGTGCTAGATTTGGAGGAGCCATGGGTTTTTACCCTTCTTTGTAAACTTAGACAACTCGTAAGAGTTATGTTCTCAGTAGTAGCCTGTAATATAAAAAACAAACAATTAAGAGCAATACTAACAATGTGGGGGTGATTATAAATAAAACTTTAAGTGATGGCGAATATAGTTTAAATGCCAAAAATAATATGAAACACTAAATAACAGGCCATCAAATCACTTTGGAGGCTCGACACTATCATACCGTTATGGCTGAGTAATTATGAGAAACGTGGGTTCACATGCCTGAATAAGCACTTGGATTTTAATTAAAATCTCACATCGCAACTTTGTTTTGGGGGCATGACTTAAAAACATGTGATGTATTAATCTTACCGATATACGATCAAGTTTTTACTTTTAAATAATCCTTAAGACCTTTATCAGTAGATTAGAGCTATAGGAACATTGGAGGGGCAAGATTGTTTTGCAATGCGATATCCATATCGCAATCACAATATCGGTGGATTGATTCTGCATGTATTGAAGGTTGGCAGAAATGTGATGCGATATATTGCATTGGGAGTTTTGACAATGGACATGGTATACAGTAACAAAAAAGAATTGTGATTTGCGATTTTGCGAAAGGTGACATGGTAGTGAGCAGATCCTACCAATGGTTTCTTAATGAGAATGACTGTTAGGGAGCTTTTCCTTTGATATCGCTTTTCTTTGCCCAAAATACTTTGCACCTTGTTTTATGAATTGGGCCATATCACATCGCAACTTTTGAGTGGATATTGCGATTTGCGATGGGTTTATTTGGGTTTTCTAATTAATTAATTTGGCCAATAGGATATGAGTTAATCTTTCTGATATCACATTCAGTCCTATAAGCTATAAAAAAAAATTATCATTCTAACTTAAAATTAAAAAGGGTCCCCATTATTTCCTAAGGTATTTATACATAAATAATGATGGGGTTGTTGAACAAAACATCAATTGCGATTCAATGTGAAGAACCAGACATTCTTGATTTATAATAATGAAATTTCTAAAATTTTCAGCAAGTAAAAAATGATTAAGGAAAGGAAAACTATTTTTGAAATATTTGAATAAGTAAAATTACTCTGAATAAAAGAAACTCACTTTATTGTAATCCTTTTAAAAAAAATTATAGATGAAAATATTTAAGTATCTATATCAGTGATTTAATTAGTTATAAATATAAAGTAGGGGGCTTTTGAAACTTATCCTTTTGATATACTCATTTTTTCATAGGTAGAGCCACTGCTGCCAACAAGCATTCATAGCCTTGATAGGGTTACCTTTTAACCATCAATGATCCAATATGCCATCCATTTATGATTGAAATACTTAGAGATAAATTAATATATATATATATATATATATATATATATATATATATATATATATATATATATATATATATATATATATATATATATATATATTTTGTTTCATTCTTGTATTATTATTTTATTTATTATTAAAAACCCATTTTCCTGGCTTGGTGCCCTGAAAGTGACAATGCCATTCACTGGTTGTAATTGAGCTGAACATGCTCTC
>JAXQQM020063904.1:0-57078 GCA_034641835.2 Pinus albicaulis | reverse complement strand
AAGAACTAAATTATTGGCAAAGGGAAGTTATTGATCACACTAAAACAAAGCAAAATCTACTCTAAACTATGTATGGCACCTAAGAACATAAAATGTTAATCCACAGATTGTAAAGCTTGACAAGAAAAGTAACTCATAACATTAAAATCAGTCCAATTCAAATCATTAGAGGTATGTTGGAGCAATTTGAGAAAAAAGATAAGTTTGATGTAATAAGGTTCTCTTTAGTGAACAACAACTTAAAATATCACAGAGAAAATCTCATCCATTGTTAGAAATTTGTTGGAACATTTTGAGAAAAGATTATCTGCAACATAGTAAGGAACACTATGCTAAAATAACTTATGACACTAAAATTAACCCATTCTGCAATTCAAAATGTTACTATTAAGCTTCATTCAAGGGTTAGAGATCTCTTGGAATAAATTTGGAAAAAGGTTGTTTGTAAAATTATGAGAAATTGCAGAACAGTCAAGAACTCAAAATGATGTAACTAACTCTTGTCCATATGATAATGATGTGTTAGAAGAGATTAAGAACAAGAGCAACTTGTAAAATAATGAGGGTCTTTTAAGTCTAATTAACAGGACTATAATGCAATTCACTAATAAAATTTGAAATACAATGAACAGAACTGAACTAAAATGCAATTAACTCAAGAATACTACAACTCTTTCTCATTCACGTGTTAGTGATATATTGGAACAACTCATGAGAACAATATTGACTGTAATATTCGATGTAAGTAAATGACATAAGCATGATGAAAGAGAACAAACTCAGAAACTGCCTAAGTTAAGAATGAAACAGAGCTAAAGGTCACTTATCTAGAAAATATGCACAAAGCCTTTCAGACAGTAGGGGCCTTCTACCACCAGATTGGCACATGAATCCTTAACTCCTTAAAATTTCTTCAGATCATGAATTAAAGTTGTACTTCTTTCATTAAAGGAAAACTCTCAGAAACAGAGTATTACAGTCTTGGAGGACTAAAAACAAAACATCAACTAACTAACTATTTTTCGGTTCACTAAGTTATTCTTATAAGCAAATACATAACTGTCATTGAGGAGAAATAGGCATAGGTGTCTTTTACAATCAAAATCAAACTAGAACTCCTGTTGAGGACTCGTATTTTGCTGAAGACACCTGCAGAGTCCTTATCCTTGTAGAATTCTACTTCTTAGTTTTGGTTTTCTCCACGTGCATAACCACTTGCAGATTTTTGCTCAACCTTCGTAGAGGGTAAGGAATGATGTAGGAGTGTTCTAGAATTTAACCATATGATTTTTTCCCTCAAATGACACCTGTAACCTGTGTGAACATAAAGAAGGCTGCGGAATATGCGACTAGCTACAAAATGACTGCATTCTATAGCTAAGTCTAATAAAAAATCACTACGACAACAAAACCACAAAAGTATAATAAGTCATTCATTGTATGCATTCTTAAAGTGACTTTAATCATTCCTATTGATCTTTTAAGCCTATAACTGATAAAGGAAAAATGGAATGGAGTGAAATTTGGTGAAAGGAAAGGACATCTTTAGGGCTCAACATACCCCCACTACAAAGCTTTTGCATGTCCTCATGCAATCAATCCATGTATTCTGAAACTTCTGCCAGGACATCTAACTTCCTTTTTCTGCTTTGCTTGGTGTTCAATGGCATCCTAGGCTTCCTTATGACCAATTTGAACCTCAGATTTATAAGTGCCCTGCTCAACTTTTTGTTTTTCTTCTTCAGCTTCTCACTAGCCTTGTACAATTTTTCCATTTGCAGAGAGAGAGTTGTGTTCATGTCACTTTTCAGTTTGACTTGTTCCCTTAAAATTTCATTTTCATTTTTTATATGCCTATTGAGTATTTCCAATTCATATTTATCTCTTCTCAGCACTTCAATTGAATATTTTTGTGGGCTAGGAGTTCTTCCTCTGTTTTCTGAGGCTCTCTTTTCTAATGGCTCAACATAATTATAGATTTGTTGTTGGGCTGGGTCTACCTCCGGAGTTCCTCTATCAAGGTCTTCTTCGTACTGGTACTCAGGAGATCTGTCAGTTGGTGTCTCTTCATCTTCAATATCTATGATTCCTGTTTGCTTAATTCCTATTTTCTTCAATATGTCTCTAAGCCTATGGCTTCTTCTCAGTTTAGATGGTCCCTCACCTCTCTCCTTAGCATACTTTCTTATTATCTTTTCCTTTTTAAGTTGTTTCTTGATTTCATCCAATTTTTCAGAGATAATCTCCTCACTGTCTTCTTGTATGGATTTATCAATTTTAATTCCAACAGATTTAACATCTTTTCCCCTCCTGCTTCTTTTTACAAGTTTTCCTTCAGATGGAGTTTCTTTAGATTCTTCAAAATGATTCCTTAAGAGGAACTCATCCCAACTGTCTCCTAAAATTTTCAAGTGATGCTCAATAAGAATTTTAACTAGGCCATGGTGATATAAGGTGGTTTCCAAGAACTGAACCCTTTTTTGGACATTAAAAACGATCCTCTTTAGGCTATGGAGTAAGAAAAAGGGTAAATTTATTTCTTCATCTAGGAAATGCATCATAAGTCGGATGTGATAAACATATAGGGTGCAAAACCTTCCCTCACAAGTTATAAACTTTTGCAGAATTAGCAACATATTTCACCATTTATTCTTTAAGGGCGAAATAGGAATGCCTTTCTTGAAAAATGAAATATCCATACCTGGTGTTTTTAGCATCTGCCTCCATGTTTCATTGTGAAATTCCTTGTTTTTGAACCATCGTTCACCTTGACTTGGTAGCTCTGCTTCTTCTGCTAGGAAGGATTCCGTGATAATGAACCTGACATCACCTATTTCAACTTCTGATCCGTTGAATGATCGGGCAAATGACTTGGTGACCTCCTTATGAAATCCATTGAACTTCTCCAAAAACTATAGCCATCCAACCTGCTGTAACATCTCTTTAATTTGTGGGTAACCTTCTAGATATTTGGTTTCGACTGGTTCGGACCTTACAATAAGTCCCATGGCTTCTCCTCCTCAACTTAAATTTATTGCTCTGTTACTGCTTCCCTATTTAAGGTAAAAATGGCTGTAGAGGGTTGTTTTCACCTTAAAGATGACCTCTCTGTTTCTGCAGACAGGAATTGGCTATGGAAAAATGACATGAAGTGGTTATGGGATGAGTGAAATACGGTGAGGGTAAATCACACGAATAAATGAGTTTGAGAGCTGTCATGGAGTAAAAGACCGTGGAGAAATCCCATGAGGATTTCAAAATCATCACTGAATATTTCGGGTTAGTGACGTGACATAATAGGTCACTTCAAGTACTAACCGTTAATTTTTAATAAATGATGATTTGATATGGTGGAATGGAAGGGATTTGTCCAAGGATTTTATGATAGGCTTGATCAATACGAATAATCAAAATAACTTTATGAAACATACATATGACTTAACCATACTATATCTTTCATAATCTGTTATCATAATAATTTCACAATTTTACCTTAGCCCTTCTCTTGATTTTTTCTTTTTTTCAATATGCTTGGTCTTTCCTTTGAAAATAATTGATCTTTCAGTCTTCATAATCCGTTTGATTTTTCTTGTTGAAATAGGTGTGCAGGATCAATTTGATGTTGAACCTGTGGTTGCTGAATATTTGGCTGCAGAAAATCTGGCTGCAGAATGTACCTGTGAAAGCTTTGGAACATGGAATGAAATGATTTGAAATATGGATGGAATGAAGTATAAGATGAAATAAAATGGATTATGAAATATAGTGGAATGAAGCATGAATGAAGTGAAATATGATGGAATGAAATGGATCATAAGTGTGGAGTGAAATGAAATACGAAAAGTGGCCTGCAACTTATGATCTTTAATACTCAATTGCAGAAATAGATCAATTTTGAAAATCTGAAATGAAAATGAGATGGATCATGAAATGGAGTGAATGAAGTATGGATGAATGGAGTGAATGAAATATGAATGAAGTGAGATATGATGGAGTGAAATGGATCATAAGTGGAATGTGATATGTAAAGTGGGCCTGCACTTATGATTTTATGATAGTTGCTTGCAGGAAAAGAACAATTTTGAAAAGCTAAAGTGTCAGAAGGATTCTGAATTTCACTTTATCTTTTCTATATAAACATGCTAATCAATGATTAGTTTTCATGTTTATACTTTATTTTTTATTTTTTATTTTTTAGCATCTGATTTCAGAAAATACAATTAAGTTGATGAAGAAGAAGGAGTCTTCTTCATTAACTTTACATCACTGTTTTCTTGGAATCTCTTGAAAAATTCTTCTCTTGAAAGTGGCTTATGATACAGTTTCAATCTATGACCATTTACAAGAAAAGTGACCTCTTCTTCATCTATTGTCTTGATTTTTATTGCTCCATTGTCAAAAAATTTCACAATTTCATATGGCCCAAGCCAATGTGTTTGGAATTTACCTTGAAAATCTTTGAACTTTGAATCAAACAAGAGGGCCCAGTCACCTTCTTTGAATTTCTTTTCCTTAATGTACTTATCATGCCATCTAGTCCTTTGCTGTTGGACTATATTTGTTTTCTGGACTGCATCCTGTCTGATCTCATCCAATTCATTAATCTACTCCAATATGTGCTTTTGTGCTTCTGTTAGATCAAGTCCTAGCTGGACTTCCATTTTAAAAGTTTGAATCTGAAACTCTATGGGAAACAAGACTTGTTTTCCATAAACAAGTTCATAAGGGGTATGACCTGTTGTGCTTCTCCATGTAGTTCTATAGGCCCACAAGGCTTCAGGAAGCCTGTCTGCCCAATCTCTTCTATGTAAATGAACAGTCTTTGTTAGGATCCCTTCAATGACCTTATTAGTAGATTCCACTTGGCCATTTGCTTGTGGATGATAGAAAGTAGATTTTTTGAGTCTGATTTTGTACCTCTCCACCATTTGTTCCACTAGCCTTGATGTGAATTGAGCTCCTTGATCTTTAACAATTTCTCTTGGGACACCAAAACGAGTAAAAATATCCTCAAAAAGAAAATTAACTACAGATGTTTCAGTAGCATAAAGTAATGGCTTGGCCTCTACCCATTTGGTAACATAATCAGTGCAAACTAATATATATTTATTTTGTCTTGATGGAGGACTAATAGGTCCTACAAAATCTAAAGCCCATTTCTCAAAAGGTTCAATATGTACCTGAGGCTGCAATGGCATCTCACCTAAAGGAGAAGGTTTCCCTACCCTTTGGCAGTTGTCACACCTTTTGACATACTCTTTAGCATCTTGAAAAAGGGGTGGACAATAGTATCCTAAATGAAGGATCTTATAAGTTGTCCTTTTATCAGCAAAGTTTCCACCACAAGGTTCATCATCACATGCCTTGAGGATCTTAGGCATCTCATCTTCTCGAACACATCTCCTAATGATAAAGTCTGGACCTGTTTTGTATAACTCATTAGCAACCCATGAATATTTTGCACTGTCATAAATGATCTTTATTTTGTCTCTTGCATTCATTATTGAAGGAAATTTCCCTGAAACTAGATAATTAGCAATGTCAGCAAACCAAGGAGTTTGAGTAGAAATTGCAAAAATATATTCATCAGGGAATTGATCTTCAACTGGAGTATTGTCTTTAATGTTTTGGAGTCTAGATAGGAAATCGGCTACTGTATTTTGTTTCCCAGGCCTATCTAGAATGGTGATGTTGAATTCCTGTAAAAGCAATAACCATCTTATGACTCTGCCATTAGTAATTGATTTGTTCATTAGATATTTAATTGCAGAGTGATATGTGTGAACAAAAGTTTCATAGCCTGTTATATAGTGTCTGAATTTGTTTATGGCATGAACAACAGCTAAAAACTCTTTTTCAGTTACAGTATAGTTTAACTCTGTAGGAGTCAAATTTTTACTGGTATAGTAGATGGCATAAGGAATCGGGTCTTTTTGTCCCAATACTGCTCCTAGAGCTGTATCTGAGGCATCTGTTGAAATATGAAAAGGTAGCTTCCAGTTAGGTCCCCTTAAAATAGGTGCTTCAGAGATTTTTGTTTTCAGGGTCTCAAAGGCTAACTGGCAATCGGGATTCCACTTGAATTCACAATCTTTGGTAAGTAATTTGAAAAGTGGAGATGCTATCTTGGTGAATTTTTCTATAAACCTTCGATAATATCCTGTAAATCCTAGAAAAATCCTAACATCTTTTTGACAACTTGGAATAGATAAGTTAGAGATGACTTCAACTTTTGACTCATCAACTCTAATCCCATCCCCTGAAATGTGATGCCCCAAAACAATTCCTTCAGTAAACATCATAAAACATTTCTCATGACTTAGTGAAAGATTTGCTTCTTTACATCTCTTTAAAACTTTTTCCAAGTTTGCTAAGGCTTCTTCAAATGTGTTTCCATAGACTGTGAAATCATCCATATATACCTCTACACAATCATGTATTAGATCTGAAAAGATTCCTAGTACCGCCCTTTGAAATGTTGCAGGTGCATTACATAGTCCAAATGGCAATACTCGGTAAGCATAGGTACCCCAAAGACAGGTAAATGTGGTTTTGTCTTGATATTCAAGTGCTACTTGAATTTGATTATAACCACTAAACCCATCTAAAAATGAGAAGTACTTTTTGCCAGCTAATGTATCTAACACCTGATCTATGAAAGGTAGGGGAAAATGATCTTTAAGAGTATCTTTGTTTAATTCCCGGTAGTCAATACATACCCTCCATTTACCATTTTTCTTTGGCACAATTACCAAAGGAGAAACCCACTGACTATCTGAAATGGGATAGATGAAGTTAACATTTAACAATTTCTGCAATTCTTCCTTAACAATCTCCCTAAGATTTGGATTCATCCGTCTTTGAGGTTGTCTGATTGGTTTACAATTTTCCTCTATATAGATGTGATGAGTGCAAGTCTTGGGGCTTATCCTTTTCATATCAGTGTACTCCCATGCATATGCAGAAGAATGTCTCTGTAATATTTTGACTAGCTCTGCTTGTTGAGATTTCTCTAGGTTCTTGTTTATGTTTAAAGTTTTGCCTGGAAATATCTCAATTGTAGAGCTACCAAATTTATCCATGGAATAAAGAGACATTTGTCTTGATGATAAAAACTCAATGTTGGATTCTTCTTGAAATTGTTCATGTTTGTATTTCGAAGAGGATTCAAAATTTTCTAAGGTATTTAGAATCTGGCTATCTTCACTAATTTATGAAATTGTGAAGAGAGGTTGTATGTCTTCTTCATCCTCAATCCATTGAGTATCATCTAATTCTGTAATTGTTTTTGCTGGAGGATACAAGGTAAATTTCTTGGTTGAACTACCATCAGAGATGTACATATCACCGGATCTACAACTAATGAAAGCATCAGCTGTAGCTAACCAAGGTCTTCCTAATATAATATGATGCCCTCCTAGATTATTCTTAGGAGTTAGGATCATAAAATCCACAGGGTACTCCCAAGAATCTAGGGACACTGGAATGTCTTCTATTACCCCATCAGGTTTGATCACAGATCTGTCTGCTAATTGTAATAATGTGGGTGTAAAAAGAAGATTAGGAAGTTTTAGTTTATCCATGATTTGTCTACTCATGATATTGATTGTTGCTCCTAAATCAATAAGTGTGTTTTGGATCTCAGTTCCATTGATGTGTATTTTAACAACTGGATTTCCTGGGTCTAGATACTTTGGAATAACAATCTTACCCATCATGATGTCTGCTATTTTTCCTACCAGTTGAATTTTCTTTGTCTCTTTTATTCTTTTTCCTATTTTTTTCATGCTCAACTCCTTTATTGTCTTTGCTAGGATTGGAATTTCCTTGATAGCTTGTAATAATGGGATCTTAATACAAACATTCCTTAGCTCATCTAGGAAATCATAATTAGGCACCATAATTTTTTTTTCTACACCCTTATCAATTTGTAATCTTTCTGGAAAGGGAGGTGTAGAGGTGGATGTTGATGGCTGCTCTAATATAGGAGTTGAAATTATTGGTTCTTTTTGTTTTGATTTTTCAATGTTTGGGGCTTGAAAATATGTGTTCTCTTCAAGACTTTTATTTACCTGTAGAGAATCTTCCTCAGAGTTGTTTTGCTCTTGTATGATTACAGAAGGTTTCTTCTTTTCAAGTATTCTTCCAGACCTAAGTTGAACATCATTAAGGTCTAAAGGAGTAATCAAATAGGTTGGAAACTGTTGGCCTTCTATCATGTATGTGTTCTAAGGATTTTTATTGTTGGGGTTTGGTATGGGTTGGGCAGGTAACTGATTTTCTTTCTGAGGAAATGGTAATGGAAGTGGTGAATTTTGATGTTGTGGATTTTGATGATTTTGTTGAGGAGGGAAATTTGGATATGGTGGATAGGATGGTGGATATTGATAGTACTAAGAGTATCTTCCATAGGGATTTTGTGCTCCTTGTGCCCAAGTTTGAGATTGATTTTGAAATTGGGGCCAAGGTTGCTGCCAAGAATTCAAATTTGGTGGGGGTTGATTATACAACTGATCATGGAATCCTTGTGTTTGAGGTCCTTGCCAAGGCCTTCTAGAGACAAAATTGAGAGATTCTGTGGAATTTGTAGGGGTTTCTTCTTGAAAGACAACTTTAAGACCAGGAAGTGAAGGAAAACTCTTGGTCTCATGTTTTTCTGAACAAATTACACAAGTATCTACTATTTTTGCATCCAAAGGGCACTCTCTCAAGGCATGCTTCTTTCTACATTTGGGACAAAATATTGCTAAGGCATCAGATTCAGATTTTTGCTTTTTTTTGTAACTTAAGGGTGTCTATTTGTTCACTAAGACTCCCTAAAATATCATATTTGAATTCATCAAGCATATGTCCTATTTCTGCCCTACTTACTGTCCCAGAAGCAGACTTACTTGCCCTTGCAAGAGCAAGGTCTCTTGGTCCTTTTACAGTTTTAGATTTCCCTCTTGAAAGGTTGATACATAATTGAGCTATTTCAAGTAATGTGAGCTGAGATATATCTCCTTTTCCCATCATATTAAGGATATCTAGCCATTCATCCCTAATTTTCTTCAATAAGAGAGCTTTCAAAGTATCTTGGTATAAGTTTTCCATTTTTTCTCTTTTGATGTTATAGTTAAACCTCTCCAACAAATCTTCCATATTTTCATCCTCTTTTTGTAGCATTTTAAACACTTCCTCCTTATGGTTGACTGGCATACAGTAATCCAAATACCTCTCTAGAAATGCATGTTTCATGTCTTCCCATGTCCTAATAGAACTGTTGATCAAACTCATAAACCATTTTAATGCTACTCCTTTCAATGTTGAAGGGAATAGTTTAAGTTTTTGGGCATCTTGTAAGTAATCATAGGTTCTACATAGGACTTCAAATTCAAATAGGAAGGTTTCGGGATCTTCACTTTTGAGTCCATAAAAGTTTGGAAGGACAGAGGGTGAAATGTTTTTCATAGTTGCATTGGTTTCTTCATCTACTATAGGAAACCCAAAAGAGCTTCCCATTTCCTTTCTACCTCTTCCTCTGCCTCCTTCTTCACCTCTACCTCCTTCTCCTTCTGCACCTCTACCTCCTTCTCCTCTACCTCTACCTCTACCCCCTCCAAATAGTGTATGTTCTCCATTAAAGACTCCTCCTCCCCCTTCTTCTGCCATGGTTGATTCTCCTGTGGAAGTGGAAAAGTTTATGTCTCTAGCAGGGGTTCTTGAATCTTCTTCTAGGACAGGTTCAGTGGATGAAGTGGAAGGTATTTCTGATGGAATATCTGATCTTAAGTCTTCTGGAAGTCTATGATCAGTAAAGTATGGGATGTGGGTTTGAGTTGGAGGTGTGCTGCCTCTTGGTCTTGGTGGAACAAGTGGTGTTCTAGGAATCAAGCTTCTGCTTCTTATAAATCTACCCCTTGAGTCTCTTTCTCTACGCATATCATTGTTTTTGGGAAGTAAGAAACAAGGCTACCTAGTTACACTTCCCCGGCAATGGCGCAAAAATGTTTACTCAACTTAGTGTTCCTAAATTGATGTCATAAATTGTCAACCAGGGCTAGTAAACTGTTGAAGTGAAGTGCACTATATGTGCCTAAGTATCTTCTTCCTATTTCGTTGTGTTTATTGTTTTTGGTTTTGTGTTTTTATGCTGAGAGGAAAAGAACTAAATTATTGGCAAAGAGAAGTTATTGATCCTGTGACAAAATCTACTGTAACAAGAGATTAAGAGGAAAAGAACTAAATTGTTGGCAAAGAGAAGTTATTGATCACACTAAAACAGAACAAAATCTACTCTAAACTATGAATGGCACCTAAGAACAGAAAATACTAATCCACAGATTGTAAAACTGATAAGAAAAGTAACTCATAACATTAAAATCAGTCCAATTCATTTCATTAGAGGTATGTTAGAACAACTTGAGAAAAGGATAAGTTTGATGTAATGAGGTTCTCTTTAGTAAACAACAACTTAAAATATCACAGAGAAAATCTCATCCATTGTTAGAAATTTGTTGGAACATTTTGAGAAAAGATTATCTGCAACATAGTAAGGAACCCTATGCTAAAATAACTTATGACACTAAAATTAACCCATTCTGCAACTCAAAATGTTACTATTAAGCCTCATTCAAGGGTTAGAGATCTCTTGGAATAACTTTGGAAAAAGGTTGTTTGTAAAATTATGAGAAATTGCAGAACAGTCAAGAACTCAAAATGATGTAACTAATTCTTGTCCATATGATAATGATGTGTTAGAAGAGATTAAGAACAAGAGCAGCTTGTAAAATAATGAGGGTCTTTTAAGTCTAATTAACAGGACTAGAATGCAATTAACTAATAAAACTTGAAATACAATAAACAGAACTGAACTAAAATGAAATTAACCACCGAAGTACTACAACTCTATCTCATTCACGTGTTAGTGATACATTGGAACAATTCATGAGAACAGGATTGACTGTAATATTCGATGTAAGTAAACATAAAACATGATGCTCAGAAAACTGCCTAAATTAAGAATAAACAGAGTTAAAAATCACTCATCTAGAAAATATGTACAAAGCCTTTCGGATAGTAGGGGCCCTCTACAATCACATTGGCACATGAATCCTCAACTCCTTAAAATTTCTTCATATCATGTATCAAATTTGTACTTCTTTCATTAAAGAAAAAAACACTCAGAAAACAGAGTATCACAGTTTTTGAGAATTAACAACAGAACATCAACTAGCTAGTTATCTCTCGGTTCACCGAGTTATTCTTATAAGAAAAATACATAACTGTCATTGAGTAGAAATAGGCATAGGTGTATTTTTCAATAAAAATCGAATTAGAACTCCTGTTGAGGAATCGTACTTTGCTGAATACATCTACAAAGTCATTTTCCTTGTAGAAGTCTACTTCTTAGTTTTGGCTTCCTCCACGTGCATAACCACTTGCAGATTTTTGCTTAGACTTCGTAGAGGGCAAGGAATGATGTAGGAGAGTTCTGGAATTCAACCATATGCGTTTTTCCCTCAAATGACACCTGTAACCTGTGTGAACATAAAGATAGCTGTGAAATATGCGACTAGCTACAAAATGGTTGCATTCTGTAGCTAAGTCTGATAAAAAATCACTATGACAACAAAACCACAAAAGTATAATAAGTCAGTCATTGCATGCATTCTTAAAGTGACTTTAATCATTCCTATTGATCTTTTAAGCCTATAAATGATAAAGGACAAATGGAATGAAGTGAAATTTGGTGAAAGGAAAGGACATCTTTGGGGCTCAACATACCCCCACTGCAAAGCTTTTGCATGTCCTCATGCAATCAATCCATGTATTTTGAAACTTCTGCTAGGACATCTAACTTCCTTTTTCTGCTTTGCTTGGTGTTCAATGGCATCCTAGGCTTCCTTATGACCAATTTGAACCTCAGATTTATAAGTGCCTTGCTCAATCTCTTGTTTTTCTTCTTCAGCTTCTCACTAGCCTTGTACAATTTTTCCATTTGCAGAGAGAGAGTTGTGTTCATGTCACTTTTCAGTTTGACTTGTTCCCTTAAAATTTCATTTTCATTTTTTATATGCCTATTGAGTACTTCCAATTCATATTTGTCTCTTCTTAGCACTTCAATTGCAGATTCTTGTGGGCTAAGAGTTCTCTCTCTGTTTTCTGAGGCTCTCTTTTCTAATGACTCAACATAATTATAGATCTGTTGCTTGGCTGGGTCTTCCTCCGGAGTTCCTCTATCAAGATCCTCTTCGTACTGGTACTCAGGAGATCTGTCAGTTGGTGTCTCTTCATCTTCAATATCTATGATTCCTGTTTGCTTAACTCCTGTTTTCTTCAATATGCCTCTAAGCCTATGGCTTCTTCTTAGTTTAGATGGTCCCTCACCTCTCTCCTTAGCATATTTTCTTATTATCTTTTCCTTTTTAAGTTGTTTCTTGATTTCAGCCAATTTTTCAGAGATAATCTCCTCACTGTCTTCTTGTATGGATTTACCAGTTTTAAGTTCAACAGATTTGGCAATTTTTCCTCTCCTGCTTCTTCTTACAAGTTTTCCTTCAGATGGAGTTTCTTTAGGTTCTTCAAAATGATTCCTCAAGAGGAACTCATCCCAACTGTCTCCCACCTTTTTCAAATGATGCTCAATTAGGATTTTAACTAGGCCATGGTGATACAAGGTGGTTTCTAAGAATTGAACCCTTTTTTGTACATTAGAAGCCATCCTCTTTAGGCTATGGAGTAATAAAAAGGGTAAATTGATTTCTTCATCTAGGAAATGCATCATAATTTGAATGTGATAAACATATAGGGTGCCAAACCTTCCCTCACAAGTTATAAACTTTTGCAGAATTAGCAACATATTTCACCATTTATTCTTTAAGGCTGAACTAGGAATGCCTTTCTTGAAAACTGAAATATCCATACCTGGTGTTTTTAGCATCTGCCTCCATGCTTCATTGTGAAATTCCTTGTTTTTGAACCATCGTTCACCTTGCCTTGGTAACTCTGCTGCTTCTGCTATGAAGGATTCTGTGATAATGAACTTGACATCACCTATTTCAACTTCTGACCCGTTGAATGACCGGGAAAATGACTTGGTGACCTCCTTATGAAATCCATTGAACTTCTCCAAAAACTGTAGCCATCCAACCTGCTGTAACATCTCTTTAATTTGTGGGTAACCTTCTAGATATTTGGTTTCGACTGGTTCGGACCTTATAATAAGTCCCATGGCTTCTACTCCTCAACTTCAATTTACTGCTCTGTTACTACTTCCCTATTCAAGGATAAAATGGTTGTAGAGGGTTGTTTTCACCTTAAAGATGACCTCTCTATTTCTGTAGACAGGAATTGGCTACGAAAAAATGACATGAAGTGGTTATGGGATGAGAGAAATACTGTGAGGGTAAATCACACGAATAAATGAGTTTGAGAGCTGTCATGGAGTAAAAGACCGCGGAGAAATCCCATGAGGATTTTAAAATAAACATTGAATATTTCGGGTTAGTGACGTGACCTAATAGGTCACTTTAAGTACTAACCGTTAACTTTTAATAAATGATGATTTGATCAATACGAATAATCAAATAACTTTATGAAACATACATATGAATTAACCATACTATATCTTTCATAATCTGTTATCATAATAATTTCACAATTTTCCCTTAGCCCTTCTTTTGATTTTTTTTTTTTTTTTCAATATGCTTGGTCTACAGTCCTGAAGTTCATAAGCTCCTTTTGAGAGGAATTTGGTGACTATGTAAGGACCAAGCCATAATGGTTGAAGTGTTCCTACCCCCAAGAGGTCGTGCCTCTGATCGTAGAGTAGAACGAGATCACCCTCTCGGAAAGAATGAGGCTTGACAGATTTGTCATATTGAGCTTTATCTTGGCGATGGTGAGCTTTGAGTGCCGGTGTGGCATCTCGACGAGCTTCGTCCAAGTGATCGAGCGAGAGCAAGCGCTCTTCTATGGTAGTGGTGTCGGGTAGGAGTTCAACGGCGAGCTTGAGTGATGGAATCTCACACTCAATTGGGAGTACTGCCTCCAGGCCGAATGCTAGTTGGAATGGCGTGAAGCCTGTAGAAGTTTTGACTGACGTACGGTATGCCCATAACGCGGAATATAACTTCTGATGCCATGTGGTTTTATGATTGCCGACTAACCAATGAATCATGGTTTTGAGGATTCCATTTACGGCTTCGACTTGACCATTCGCTTGCGGATAGTAGGACGAAGACTGATCTTGTCGAAATCTTAGCATGGAAGTTAATTCCGTCATCATATGGTTCTGAAAATGTGACCCATGATCTATGACAATTGAAAGGGGTACACCGAAACGACAGATGACCTGATTGAACAGGAACAGAGTGGCGGTTTCTCCATCGGCCCTAAACGTGGGAATGGCTTCTACCCATTTCATAAAGTAGTCGACTGCCACGACAATGTAGTTGTGTCTGTCAACCGAAGTGGGGTTGCATGTAACGAAGTCTATTCCCCATTTAGCGAAAGGACCAATGGAGACAACCGGGTGGAAAGGGGCGGGGTGAGCACGCATTTTCTTCATGAAGATTTGACACGGATTACACCTCTGGACTACTGTGATACAGTCTTTAAACAAAGTGGGCAAATAAGAGCCTGCACGCAAGATTTTCTGGGCAGTAGCTATGCCAGAAAGATGACTGCCGCATGCCCCCACATGGCAGTCATTTAAAACGCGTTCTACTTCATCAAAAGTAAGACAACACTAAAGAATAGCATCGACACCACGACGATATAGAGTATCGTTTAGTACGAGGTAGTGTTTCGCTTGGTGGAAAATACGACGGCGTTTGTCGGACGTGAGAGTTGGGCAGAAGCGTTGAGTTTGGAGGTAGACCAAAATGTCTCCATACCAAGGATCAGAATAATTGAATAAGTAGACGGATTCATCAGGAAATGGATCATGAGCTACATCTCCTGGGTCGATTCTAGGAAGGTCCGACAGTAATTCAGCGAAGACTAGAGATTTCTTTACTTTTGCAGCAGTGAATACCAAGTCAAATTGTTGGAGGATCACTATCCATTTGGAATATTTCCCTCCAATAACTTGGCGAGACAAAATGTGTCGCATGGGATTCTCCAAAGCAATAACGGTAGTTTGACGTAGTAATATATAGTGTCGGAGTCGGGTGACAATGAAGACCACTGCGAAAGAGAGTTTCTCCACATGTGAATATCGTAGTTTGGGTTTGATGAGACCTTTTGACAAGTAATATATCACATGTTCACTATCTTCATCGTGAACTTGAACCAGCACCATGCCCAAGTGAGGATGGTGACGCTGCCAGGTAGAGGAGAACGTCGCGTGAATAATTGGAGGCACTAAGAAGTGGGGCTGAAACAAGTGCTCGTTTCAAGGCGTCAAATGACAATTGAGCTTGGTCATCCCACAAATATAGTGTTCCCTTCTTTAATAAGCGCATAAAGCCTTTCGTCATCTCGACATATTTTACTATGAAACGACGTAAAAAGTTTGCCTTCCCTTGCAAACGTTGGAGTTGTAGAATGGATTGAGGTGCGAGTAATTCAATGATTGCCTTAACCTTATCAGGATCAACCCTAATCCCGTGCTTGGAGACAATAAAACCTAGAAGGTGTCTAGACTTGACAAAAAATACGCACTTATGTGGATTTAGACGTATATTGTAGAACCTACACCAAGCGAAAATTTGTTTCAGATGTGCAAGGTGATGGGATCACTTCTTGGAATGAGCCGGAAGGTCATCCAAGTAAGCTTGTACAATATGCCTAATGTTGTGAAAGGCGTAGTCCATAGCCCTTTGAAAATTTTCTCCCACATTCTTCAAACCAAATGGGAGTTTAAGATACGCAATTTTGCCCCAAGGACAGATGAATGTGGTTTTATGTTGGTCATCCTTTTTAATCGTAATCTGGTTATTGTTTACTCAACTTAGTGTTCCTAAATTGATGTCATAAATTGTCAACCAGGGCTAGTAAACTGTTGAAGTGAAGTGCACTATATGTGCCTAGGTATCTTCTTCCTACTTCATTGTGTTTAGTGTTTTTCTAGTGTTTTTTGTTTTTTGTTTTTATTCTAAGAGGAGAAGAACTAAATTATTGGCAAAGAGAAGTTATTGATCACACTAAAAAAGAGCAAAATCTACTCTAAACTATGTATGGCACCTAAGAACAGAAAATTATAATCCACAGATTGTAAAGCTTGACAAGAAAAGTAACTCATAACATTAAACTCAGTCCAATTCAATTCATTAGAGGTATGTTGGAATAGCTTGAGAAAAAGGATAATTTTGATGTAATGAGGTTTTCTTTAGTAAACAACAACTTAAAATATCACAGAGAAAATCTCATCCATTGTTAGAAATATGTTGGAACATTTTGAGAAAAGATTATCTGCAACATAGTAAGGAACCCTATGCTAAAATAACTTATGACACTAAAATTAACCCATTTCGCAACTCAAAATGTTACTATTAAGCCTCATTCAAGGGTTAGAAATGTCTTGGAGTAACTTTGGAAAAAGGTTGTTTGTAAAATTATGAGAAATTGAAGAACAGTCAAGAACTCAAAATGATGCAACTAATTCTTGTCCATATGATAATGATGTGTTAGAAGAGATTAATAACAAGAGAAACATGTAAAATAATTAGGGTCTTTTAAGTCTAATTAACAGGACTAGAATGCAATTAACTAATAAAACTTGAAATACAATGAACAGAATTGAACTAAAATGAAATTAACTCAAGAGTACTACAGCTCTTTCTCATTCACATGTTAGTGATATATTGGAACAACTCATGAGAACAAGATTGACTGTAATATTCAATGTAAGTAAATGACATAAGCATGATGAAAGAGAACAAACTCAGAAACTGCCTAAGTTAAGAACGAAACAGAGCTAAAGGTCACTTATCTAGAAAATATGCACAAAGCCTTTCGAACAGTAGGGGCCCTCTACCATCAGATTGGCACATGAATCCTTAACTCCTTAAAATTTCTTCATATCATGCATTAAAGTTGTACTTCTTTCATTAAAGGAAAACGCTCAGAAACAGAGTATTACAGTCTTGGAGGACTAAAAACAAAACATCAACTAACTAACTATTTCTCGGTTCACTGAGTTATTCTTATAAGCAAATACATAACTGTCATTGAGGAGAAATAGGCATAGGTGTATTTTACAATCAAAATCAAACTAGAACTCCTGTTGAGGACTCGTATTTTGCTGAAGACACCTGCAAAGTCCTTATCCTTGTAGAAGTATGCTTCTTAGTTTTGGTTTTCTCCACATGCATAACCAATTGCAGATTTTTGCTCAACCTTCGTAGAGGGCAAGGAATGATGTAGGAGTGTTCTGGAATTTAACCATATGCTTTTTTCCCTCAAATGAGACCTATAACTTGTGTGAACATAAATATGGCTGCGAAATATGCGACTAGATATAGAATGGCTGCATTCTGTAGCTAAGTCTGATAAAAAATCACTGTGACAACAAAACCACAAAAGTATAATAAGTTAGTCATTGCATGCATTCTTAAAGTGACTTTAATCATTCCTATTGATCTTTTAAGCCTATAACTGATAAAGGAAAAATGGAATGGAGTGAAATTTGGTGAAAATGACATCTTTTAGACTCAACAAATTATATCTATTATCCATAAAGGAAAAGGACTCGCATCAATAGAAATCTTCAAGGATCCCTAATCTACGAGCAATGACAGGATGTGTTGTCTTTTGGACAAGTGGCGTTCAAATTGTGATAATCAACACAAACTCGTATGGTGCCTTGTTTTTTGTCTACAGGGACCAGATTGGAAACCCATTCTGTCAAAGGAACGGGATAGATAAAACCAGCGTTCATTTTTTTTTTGACTTTAGTCTTAATGGCAACCACTTTGCGCAGGTGAACAAGTCGGAGACTCTGCTGAATAGGTTTGGCATTTTCATAAACTTTGATTTTATGCTCGACTATAGATGGATCTATGTTGGGCATTTCATTATAATACCAAGAAAACACATCACATAATTCCTTAAAAATGGATGTGAAGTGTGCAGTTTCCTCGAGATTGCAATTTTCTCCAATATTAATATATTCCACGACACTCGTTTTGACCGAGGTATCAATAAGCATGGTCTTAGAAAGGTTTCCCAAGTTCCCTTCTGAATTGATAGTTTGAACAGTCGTGTAAATAGAGGGGATGATCTCAGGTGGGTCAAAATATGGGATTTGAGTAGTTATCGCGTCCGAATTGAAAATCAAAGCGTGATGGTGGCTCTCCCCAAGGTTGTTCTTCTAGAGACATGATCTCTTGAATAGCTTCATCCATAGGTAGGACTTCATCGAGGATATCCTTAGAAAGAACCGTGATGGGCGGAAGGTTTGTACCATTGGGCGAAACCATAGCTGTGGAGGGTTCAGATGCAATTTGGATGGATTTATAAGCCAACTCGGTTGGTGAGAGCAGCATTTGATCTCTATAGGAGTCAATGTGTGAAGGCACCGGTAGGATCCACGGGTCGATAGAGCCATCCAAAGTGGTGCATATCATTGCAACCATATGTGGAACCTCAAGCGGCGGGAGAGGAAAGCAACCCATCAGGGAAGATGCCTTCAGAAGATCGGTACCAATACTGGCGTATGAGTCAGGAACGAATCCTATTAGGGGTATAGTGCTACTTGGTAACATGGCATAATCAGGGGTGCAAAAGGATAACTGATCCACTGTGACTATTTTGCCATCCAATGGAAAGAGGATGAGTCAGAAAACTGAAGAAACAATGGCAATCATTGTGTATGACCAACTGCGACCCAACAATAGATTATAGTTGAGATGATGATCGACGACTTCAATGTCCATTGTTATCATTTTTCCACTAAGGGAAATGGGAAAGCTAGAAAGGTAGCATTTTGGGAGGAAAGTGTGGCCATTGAAAGGTTTAAGGGAATTCGACAGCGGGGACAAAGTAGGGGAACCCAAAGTGAGCCAGCAAGTAGTTGACATAACGTAGGTCGTAGCACCTTCATCTATGACAGTACGATGGATTGGTCTCCCTTTCGACATGACTTGCACTTGAAATGCAAGTTGGTGTGAGAGGTGAGGTTTAGATTTCTCCATGTCAAAGAAGAGAACTCCTAAACAAGAATCCCTCTTGTGCTGAGCAGCACAAGCTATCTCAGTTGAACAACTGAAGAGAGCTCCAAAATCGAATTCTCAAACATAATGAACAATGGCTCTCCTTCAACTTTTTATGCAAGGAATGCTTCCTTGCCATGGACCCCACCCATTAGGGTTTCTCTCATCATCTATTTTCCCTTCATTCAAAACTGCATAGTCTTCTTGAGCAAGCTTCTCCTCTTAGCCACGTTGTTGACTTGGTCAACCATGGCCTAGTTTACTTGCTTTTGGCCCTTTCCACTCTAGGGACTGCCAAATTTAGCCACTTAAGTGAATATTTGCATCTTAGGAGAGTTTATTTTGCTGCTACATGGGCTCCCTTACCCATTTTATTCCTTTTATTAAAATAAAAGCAAAATTAATGTTCCAATTACCTTATTGAAAAATTTGGAGCATTACAGTCCTCCCCTCCCAAAGATTGCTTGTCCTCAAGCAAGTGCAAGGGTAGAACTAAAAAATATCCTCCACTCAAGGCATGGAGTCTGAAATATCCTCATGTAGATCCTCCACCCCCCAAGCAATCAACCAAGCAAAATGAGTTACTTTCCAACTGAGAAACTCCTGAAAATCATCCTCCACCTTGGGCTCCTATAGAATAGGTGCGCTGAAATGCTGAACATGGTAAGCTTCATGGCCTACCCCCCGCTATTCTCTTCTCCACTTATGATAAGTGTGGAGTGAAAGCTAAATTTGGGCTGCAATAGTGTTGCCTTCAAGAGGCAAGATGAAGTCTAGATCCCCAAGGATCTCTCCTCCAATGCTGCAAATCAAGCTGGCCCAAATCATCTCATATGTGATGAGTTGGAATTCATCATCATATGGCATCCATACAATCATATGGTTCACCTCATGGGAAAACAAATGGCTGAACATGGTGACCATATCATCTCCCATACTCCCCTTGGAGCATGTGCTGCAAACATAATGGAGGTCTTCTCTCCCAAAGGGCATATCCACCCAATCAGTCTCTCCCTCCTCATGATACATATGGGGCTGCTACTGATATATGGCTGAAACACGATGGTATTCAAGAGAGACCCAAGCCACCCCATCAAACATGTAAACCATGAAATTCCTCATCCAAAAATTCAGACTCTCTAAATAGCTCCTCCCATATGAAGGAAAGCGGTGAAGCTTGGCAATCATGGACTTCCCATTGTTTCTCTTGCAACATACAACATGCAAAGTAGGGAGAATCACACTCCCAATAGGCATCTTCAATTTATCCCCCCCCCTTCAAAACCATGCTTCCTCTGAACAACGTTCCATTAGCAAAATATGGAAGCATAAGCCTGTGAGAGCAAGGAAGAGAAATATATTTCCATGCATGGAACCAGCGCAGGGCATCATTGGCCTGCCTCCACATATGATGAAACAAGTATCTTTGTAGCCACTTGTTTTCTGCCACATTCATCCTACAAGATGTGATCATGAAAACATACTTTGGTGCCAAAGGCGCACACCAAAACCCATGTGGCTTTCCCCCACAATCCACTGCTAAAATAGCCATCATATTTGCTGCAATAGACCATGAGCATAAAAAAACATAGTGTGCAAGAAGGAAATATCCTCCTTGATATAATATGCTGCTCATAAAAATAAGAGAGTGCCAAACATAAAGCAAATAGTTACCTCCCTCATCATGTACTTTGGTCTTTGAGCTGAAATGGCTCAAGTGAAAACTCTCCCTCACTGCAACAGAGTAGGGAAGTGGTTGTGCCAACCATATCATCATCTCTTGGGCTATGCATCTAGCCATATGTTGATATACATCCATTAGGATGCCCTCCCAAGTGGACTCCTCCATCAGTGAATAGTATGCACAAGAATGCATGAAAGAAGAATCCATACTGAAATATCAAGTATTCCTTGGGGATAGTAAGCAGTGGAATGGCCCAAGGTTATGTGGTATTACAGAAATCAACCATCTTCTTAGATTTAAAATCAGCAGCATTGTCTGTTATGATTTTTCTGGGAGAACCAAATCTGGATAGGATATTTGTTTCAAGGAACTTGATAATGACAGAGTCATTAGCATTTCTGGAAGGTATAGCTTCTATCCACTTGGTAAAGAAGTCAGTGGCTGTGAGGATCCACTTATGTTGAGCTGAGGAGGATGGGTGAATTTCCCCAATGAAGTCTAAACCCCATTGTTGAAAAGGTGCCTCAACTTTGATAGGATGTAAGGGTAAGGGAAGGAGTTTTCTTTTTCCATCAAAGATTTGACACTTATGGCAAGACATGACCAAATTCTGAGTGTCTGGGAAAAGGGTAGGCCAATAGTAACCTTATCTAATAATTTTGTTTGTTGTGGCCTTCCAGTAGAGGTGTCCTCCACATTCTCCATCATGCAACTCATGCATTATTTTCCTTGCATCATCTTCAAGTAAACATTTAAGTAAAATTCCAACAACATTTTTCCAATATAACACCCCATCTAGGATGCAAAAACTCAAAGCCTTTTGTTTCAAAAATCTAGCTTTAGTTTTAGACAAAGAAGGGGGGGCATTTAAATATAAAAGCACATAAATAATGTCAGCATACCAAGGAGAATTCAGAAATGTTTCTTCAATAAAAGGAGCAGTAGATTCTTCTATTTCTTCTAACACATCTACCATATTCATGTCCAATGCTTGGAAGTTAGACTCATCCATAAGTTTTTCTACTCCTTGCCCTTTAACTAGTTTGGTGGGTCTGATTTCTAAGTCATATTCAAGAATAGTTGCAATCCATTTTCCCCTTTTACCATCAGGGTCTTGACTTAGAATGTCCTTGACAACAGTATGTGGAACAAAAACAATTATGTGAGAGTGTAAAATATAGACCCTAAAGTCCTTTAAAGCTTTCACTAATGCTAAGGCTTGCTTCTCCATGATGTTATATTTGAGAGGAGCATCTCTTAAGGCCCTACTAAAGAAGGATATTGGTTGTTCTTGCCCCAAATCATTCTTTTGAAGTAAAACTGCAGCTATTGTATGCTCAGATGCAAAAGAAAAGATATAAAAGTCTTTGGTGAAATCTGGACTAATCAGGATTGGTGTTTGAGTAAGAGCTTGTTTGACCAGTTCGAATGATTGTTTAGCTGGTAAAGTCCATTTTACACCGACATCTTTCTTAAGCATGTTTGTAATGTTTTTTAATAGCTCAACAAGATTAGGAATAAACCTCCTCAGAAAATTAATCTTTCCGATGAAAGATTGCAATTCTTTGAGGCTCCTTGGATGGCTGATCTGCAATATGCCATCTATCCTTGTAGGGTCTATTTTGATCCCCTCTTCTGAAATTATATGGCCAAGAATTTTACCTTCTTGGAGACCAAAGAGTGTCTTCTTGGGATTCAATGATAAGCCAAATTTCCTACACTTCTCAAAAACTTTTCTCAGGTGAATCAAATGTTCTTTATCAGTTTTTGAGAAAACAGTTATGTCATCAAGGTAAATGATTATGAAATAGCCAATGTCTTCAGAAAAGGCTATGTCCATGGCCCTTTGGAAGGTGGCCCTTGCATTCATTAATCCGAAAGGCATTTTGACATACATAAAGGTGCCCCAAGGTGTGGTAAAAGTAGTTTTGATTTGATCACTTGGGAGCACTAACACCTGGTTGTAACCCGAGAACCCATCTAAGAGTGATATCCTTTTTGACCCAACTACCCTCTGAAGTATATGATCCATCTTGGGCAATGGGTAGTTGTCTTTTAGGGATGCTCTGTTTAAGTTTCTGAAGTCGATACAGAGTCTGATCTCCCCTGTCTTTTTCCTAACAGAAACTAAGTTTGATACCCACTCTGAAAATCTAATGGGTACTATGATCCCAGCATCATGCATTTTTTCAATTTCTGCCTTAACTAAAGGTAATAGAACATGGTTTATTCTCCTTAATTTTTGTTTAAAAGGCTTTTGGTTTTCCTTCAAAGGTATTTTATGCTAGATGATGCTGGTATCATACGATTTTAGGTCTTTGTATCCCCATGCAAAAACATCTTTAAACTCTTTAAACAGCTCTATGTATTGCAATTTTATGTGAGCTGGGAGAGTGTTGGATAGCTTGATCATATTGGGTTTTGCTAGACTGCCTATGTTATGTGCTTCTACATTCGTTTCCACAGGCTCCATTCTCGGTTCTTTGGCTACATCGTTAAAATCAAAAAGGTGTTCTAAAGGAGCTAGACCTCTTGGAATTTTGTCATTTTTGCATTGTAAAACTTCCAAGTCTTCTTGGTCTGTGTTGTCAATTATCTCTGCTTCAAAAGGATTCTCATAATGATTTATATCAGCAGAGTGTGTTATTTCAGCTTCTGGGATTTTTTCAATATATAAACAGTTTTCTTTTTGGCTGGTTCCTTATTTTGGTATGCTGAAATCATTTTCTGATTTCAAGAAATCATCTATGTGTTTGTCAGAATCAAACACTTTCCAGTGATCTTCGTTATCAGGCACAACAGGTTTGTGTTTTACCTTTATATTGAGTTGTTCATTTATCTCAGGTACTTGGCAATTGTTGGCATTGAAGGCAAGTTCATTTGCTAGATGATTTAGTGCTCTAGGGATGAAAATGAGTTCATATTTTTCGAAGGTTTTTAATAAATCTAGGGCAGCATTCCAATATTCCCTAAGCTTTGGATTTCTAGCTGATTATTCTCCTTTGATTTGTTTTATGATAAGTTCAGAATCTCCTAATATTGTTATCTTTTGGGCTTCTAATTGTTTGAGCAATTGTAAGCCTAGTAGAAGTGCTTCATACTCAGCAATATTGTTAGTGCATGGAAAATCTAACTTATATGAAAAACTTTGATTCGTGTTCTAAATCCAGACACCTACCCCTGCACTTGTTTTATTACAGGATCCATCGAAATTTATTGTCCAAAGTATATTTGACTCATTTTCATTTTCTTGTTGTTGTTTATTGTCAATGTTTTGAATTTGATTCGAGGGAAGATTTGATTTTCCTGGTGAACTGACTGGGTGCATGTTTTCCTTATCTGGTAGAGTGATTTCATCTTCATTACATAAGATAAAGGAATTTAAACTTGATTGAATAGAATAGATTGGAGTGTTGTTTGGTTTATCCATGTTGCTCACCATGTATTTCATGTGAGATTCTCTGTATAGTCTTCTGTTTTGGTTGAAAACAGGGATGGTGGCATAAGACATGTCCATTTGAAGGCTTCCTTGAAGTTTGGCTCCCCAAGATCTTGATAAGAGCATGCCATACTTAGGGGGAATGTCAGCTACAACTATATCCATTACTAGACTCTTAGCAGGGATTTGAGCTAGATTAACACATAAATCTTTGATTAAACCCAAACATTTGACTCTGCTTGAGTCAAAGGAATACAAATCTTTGTATGGTTTAGTAATCTCTAAGCCTAAGCTTTCCATTACCACCTTGGGCATTAGATTGTGTGAAGCTCCTGAATCTAACATGGCATTGTGTAAAATTTTCTCGTGTATGTTCAAGCTAACATAGAAGGGAGGGACAGACCCTTCTTGGTATTTTCCTTCAACTTCTGGACCAAACAACAACTCAGGTTTGTCATCTGTCAAGTTTAAGGTGTCAGTATCACTTCCTAAGTTCAAAGCTTTCAAAACTTGGTTTTTATACACCTCTTGGGTTACTAGTTCAGATAGGGGGATGGTAATTTTTATCTTGGCAATCTCTCCCTCAAGGCTGAAAGGAATAATTGACTTGTTGATATTTACATCTGTTTTTTCAATTGAATTCTTTTCAGCAACTTTGATTTGCTGAACCTTATTTTGACTGGTGATGGGGATAGTTTTATTAGGACCGCTAGCTGAAGTGCTAGGGGTACTCTGTTCAACATTTGGCTGGACACCTTTGTCTTTGTTTAAGTCTGGTTTTTTGGCCGAAATGTTGGTTTTTTCTGCTGTCTTTTTAGGTCGAGTTTTTGTGTTTTTCTTGACAGCAGTATTAGTGTTCTTATCCTTTGAATTATCTATGTTCCCTTTGCTCCTAAGATCGTATTGTTTGTGCATTTCCATGATTGAATTTTCAAACCCTAATCTATAGTCATCAAAATCTTCATAGGTGTTTGTACTTTGAGCAGAGGAGAAGAAACCTTGTTCTTCCTCAGTGAGGAAAACATCATCCCCACTGTTTGATCCAATCAAGTTTACATGTGATTCTTCCAACCTTTCCAACTCCCTGTCTTCCTCATATTGATCTACATAGTTCTGTTGAAAGGGAGGTCTAATCTATTGGTCACTTTCTTTTTGCTTATCTTAATTGTTGTCTCTTCTATAATTTTGATTTCTATTTCTGTTTTGGTTGTTTTGAAGTGCAGTTTGGTTTTGATTTGCTTGTGATTTCTTAATTATGCTCATCTCTTTCATCATTTCGTCCATCATTCTCTCCATTTTTGAGCTTGAAGTAGAAGGAGGGGATTCCTCTCTAAAAGATACTCTCTTTTCAGTTTTCATTCTTGCTCTCTTTTCTATTAAGTTGACTTCCACTGAAAGAGCACATCTTTGCATATCTTCGAGAGTTGCAAAATCTCTCTCTCTTAGCGAATAGGTCATGTCAGAGTCAAAACCTTCAGGAAATTTGTTTAAAGCTGAACCCTGTGGAGGTTTTAGTTCTGGGGAAAGTGCATTATACACACTATTGAATCTAGTGCAATAAGCTTGCACGCTTTCCCCAGGGTTTCTATGGAGGTTTTTGTAATCAGAAAGGACTTGGAGAGGATTCTTCTTGACTTCCCATTTGTTTAAGAACGTTTGATGGAAGGCTTTGAGATCATTAATACTACGGGGGGCTAAACCTTTAAACCATTTTCTTACTTCTCCCCCCAGGCTTTGAGCAAATAATCTAATCTTGACAAAATCATCATCAATCTCATTTCTGTCAAAGTAGTCATTCATCTTATCCACATGTTATGCTGCATTTGTAGCATTGTTAGCATCATACAATGGAATTTTTGACTGATAGTCCTGTGGAAGATTGACTAGTGGCATAGGAAGGACTAAGGGAGCATACCATGCTGCCATGATATATGGTGGGGGTGGATTCACAAGAGGGGGAGTGGGTTGAAGTGGAGTGGTTTGGACAGTGGATGTTAGATGGACATATGTGGATGTACCGGGGATAGATTGTTGAGTTGACCTTGGATGAGAGACACCTAAATTTAGAAGGAAATGTAAATCAGGTGGTGTGGTTTCTCTACTACCAGGTTGTTCACTTTGTTCTGGGGATGAAAGTGAAGACTCAGAGTCTATCTGAATTATATCATCAAGTGACCTAGTTCTAAAAGGATTCCTTAAGTCGACTTGTGATTGGTGTAGAGCTGCAAGATTTTCAAGGACTGAATTTGCTCTCAAGGGTGGTCTGAAAACAGTTGAAAATTTAATCTTAGGAGACTTCCTAAGTATATTTTCTTGTGGTTGTTAACTTCTTCCGCTGGTTTAATGTGTAGGCCTCTAGTATAAATCTTTCTAGGAGCCACTATGTTATGTTTTTCAAACCCAACTAAGAAGAAAAGTCTAAATCCGTATATGGCAATTTTCAAGAGGCTAACTAATTTTCTCAAAAGAAGGAAACTTAAATATTAAAGCCTTTCTAACCGATTTTGTATGATGTTTATAAAGACTTCAAATCTTCAAAGTAGTCTCGTAGGTTTGGTTTTAGGATTGGAGCTTCTGTGGAAATTTTTAGCTCTTTGAGGTAAAAGGTCTTTTGTTCCACCACCAAGTTTATTATGAAGCCAAACTGAACTTTTTTCGGGTTTTTTTGAGTTATTTCGGTCTTATAGGTTAAGAGAGTGTCCTAGATCTGATTTAGCACTTAGCTAAGGTGTTTAATCATACATAGTTCACTCTTATGGCTTGGTAACTAATTTCTTCAAGGTTTGATAAGGTCTTGCAGGAATCCTAAGGGTTACTTAGTTTGTCACTAATTCAAGTAAGTTCTATCGTGATTATCATTTGTTAGGTAGTGCTTGAAGAAGGCTACTTATGTTATTATGGACCGTGAGTGGTTTGAAGAAGGGTTTTCAAACCACCATATTCTTAGTAGGTCCTTAATTCGTGATCGCTATTATGTTGGAGTCCCGTGTTTTGATAGTTTGGCAAATCAAAATACAATGCAACATCAGAACCAATCTTTAGAGTTACAGGATCTAGTCCTCCTGTTCTCAGAGAGGGATCTCTCAAAGGTTTGTTTGCAAAGGTTTATCTTGTGTGCTTTAAGTATTGGTTTTAGACTAGTTATTAAGTGCAGGTGTTTATTTGTTTGGTTGGATTGAGTTGATACAGCAGAACATGAAAGGTCTAGGAAAGATAGACAGAAAGAGGAAATATCTGGTTCATTGGGCAATGGAGTCAAAATAAGGTCATGACAAACTTATCAATGGATATGGGGTATTAAAGGGAAAATCTAACTTGGCCACAGGATCCTTTTGTTTTTGGAATGGAATGAACATTAATGATTTGGCAAGAGAAGTTTAATTCTCAACAAAGGGAATCTGAAAACATAATTTGAACAATAAAGAGATTTTTAATAGACAGGGCTAACCATAAATTCTAAAAATCACACCTTTAAGCAAATAATTATTTCAAAACAACTTTTAAAATGAAATCTAAGATTCGGGGAACACCCTATTTCCTCAAATATTTTATTCTAAGGAACTTAGAAACATAAAATATTTACAGATAATGACAGTCATAGAAGAGGGAACACCTAAAACATATATGATCATAATTATAATGACCTTTAAGCCAACTGTTTAAGGGAGGACAAAGGGCAAGATCAAAACAGACCTCTTTGATTCACTGTAAGCAAAGAACTTCAAAGGGAGACTTCAATAACAGTTTTTAAGTGGCAACAGACAAGCAGGGCAAACCATAATCATGTTGAAACCAACTGTTCAAACTATTAAGGAAATAAACAAGCATGAAGACTAAAGAGAAAGATTAAAGTCTCTAAAATACTTCAGCGGAAGAAAACATAAAACAGTGAAGGATGAACAGGTCTAAGGTGCTTCCAGGAGTCATTTCTTAGCTTAAAACTTTCAATCCTACTGTAGTAAGAAATTATGGAACATAATGAAAACAGGGGAAAAACATAAAACAGTTCAGAATACTTCACCAACAGCCAAGTTCATGGATCCAATGATAGAGCCTTCTCAAGAACAAGTATGCAACAACATCATCAAGGCCTCCAACACTTCAATTTCTTCTTCAACTTCAAAAGACTTATGTATTCATTTCAAAGAGTTTTAGTATTACAACTTGTGATCAGACAACAACCAAAAACTTCTCATCTTCTACAGAAGTATTTATAGAAAAATGAGGAGGTGGAATGGGATAAAATATCTTCTAAGTTCAATAAATACAATTTACTGTCTCTCGGCCTTTGAGGGGCTCAAATGGAGAACACTATGATATTTCTCCTGTATTAATTGTTTTACATTAACTATTTAAGCTCGTTGGAGAGAATTTGTTGACTTCAAGGCTTCTCGTCATCCTTGCAATAACTTCTGCTGATAGCTACAATAAGTTCCTTTGGTTGAAATAACTGTTCAGTTGTACTGATGCAAAAAATATTCTGGTCTGGTAATGACTCGGCCTCCCTTTTATTACTTTGAGGCTATAGGTGGCTCTACGGTAGCTGGAGGGATCAATTTGTTTCGAAAGTGGCGGTGGAGGCTTTCCTATTTGATAAACACTTGAAATTTTCTCCAAACTGTGTTCTAATAGGGGATTAGGCTTTTTGATAAAAATTCTTAGCCGTGATCCCCACAAAATTTGTCTTTAATCCTCTGTTCTGACAAATTGTGGTCTTCGTCACTGATACTTGCTGATTGTGCATGGCTGTACAGGGGAATAAGGCATCAAGGCCTCATGAAACCATGATGAAACGTGATGTTTAAACCTGTAAATGATTCTCTATGGTAAATCGAGGGCAGGAGGATCGTCACCCTCAACCTTCGAAATTTCTTCAGCGTAGCGGAGAAATCATTGAAACCCTGCAAAATACGAAAAACTATTATAAATTCTGCATATATAGGTTTGTTGCTGTAGAGGGCATGTGGAGGAAGCAGGGTCGTTGGATGGCATCATCCAACGATCGGGATTGATCAAAGGGAGTCAAAGGAAGGTGGAAGAGCAATTAAATCGGAGCCGTCGATCGCGCAGAGATCGACGGTCGGGAGCGAGGGTGAGAATAACGTAAAGGGGTCACGTTATTTTTGGAAAAATAAAAGTGAAAAAAGGTTCGAAACCTTTGTTTTGGTCAAAAAAGCGGTTAAAATCATGTTCGGGGTTTGGGAGGATCGTGGGCCGTCGGATGAGATCGGCTCACATATCAACGACGAAGAACAGATGCCAAAAAAACCTTATAAAATGTGCTCGGACCTGAAAACTTTTAATAAAACGATGTTGAATGAAGTTTTCGGGTCTGGATTTATTGACTGGTCAAGGAATCAGGGCAATGGAATGTGGGCTTTTGATCTGCAGATCAGCTCAACGGCGGAAATCAATTTAATGTCGCGCCGTAGCTTGGTTATCCGTCGGGCATCTTCGGCGAGCGATAACCGTCGAATGGATGGGTTCAAATCGGACAGCGGTGGTCAATATCGCTGGGCATCCACGTTTGAAAGTTAATGCACGATGGACGGCGGTTTTATGAACAGTGCCCAGGATGCGTGTCAACTAATGAGTGGAATCCCTGGCGATCGGGAGAAAACCGCCCTCGCCCAAAGGCGGTGCGATGAAAACCGCGCGGTTTTTTGGAATGGGTTAGTGGAATGCGAGGAACACCGGGAGACAGACTCCACACCGTCAATCTGCAGATCAGATCGATGATGGAGATTGACTAAAAATTTGACCCAGCAGTAAGTTATAATATAATAAAACCGACGGATTTTAATATATAACCAAAGGTTTTAAACTTTGGGCGGAAATAAATTATTTGAAGCGGGTAGGCGCCCGACTGCGGGGCCGAGGGTTATATGGAGGGTAAATTGACCGGGGACTTATGCAGGAAGGGGCTAAGACCCATATATGTACCAAATGTGGGCTTTTTATGATTTTTCAAAGGTTTTTCAAGGAAATTGAGGGTTTCGATAAGTTTAAGAAAGAGTCTTAAAACCTTATCAAGGGTTTTTATGAAGTGGAAAAGGGAGAAATATGAAAATGAAGGATTTTCATGGGAAAAAAGGGGGGAATAGAAAATGAGGCTAGTTTTGGAAAAGGGGAAAAGGGAAATGGGCTTACAGCAGTACTTTGCTTGGAAATCAGCAGGATTTCAGAGTTTAAAGGGGAAAATCAGTGACGATTGTCCAAAGGATAGGATTTTCTCAAAATACTTAAAGCATCAGCAATTTTTAGCAATGAAATTGTTTCTTGAAGGCTATCCAACATCATTTAGCCACCATCTGATATGACAGAATTTTATGGGTGGCTAATACGCTACAATTGCTACAGTCTCTCTGTCTACTACAGGATGTAGCAGGAAGAAAGCATACGCTTACAATTGCTACAGTCTCTTTGTCTACTACAGTATGTAGTAGGAAGAAATCCTCTAGCTTCTTCACCCAAGCCTCTGCTACACAGGTGGGTGACCCATCAAAAGTATAAGGTAGAAATATATTTCCTTTCATCCTCCCATGATTGTGGGGTCTTCTTTCCTCTCTCTGCTAAAAAAAGTGTGAAAAAGTTAGAGTCTCTTGGAAGAATCTAGGGTTTTCTCTATATTCAGCAAGATATTCACTTAGAATTTTGAATTCCAAGTGCCCTTCATGCTTCTGCTTTGCTTCTTTGTGAGAATAGGAAGTGCATGGTCCTTCCTCTTCTCCTTCTTCTGTCTCCTCAACCTCCTTGGAGAGGTTCTTGCTGGATCTGAACACTGATGAGATCAATCTCATCCTCTGCATCATCTTGACCTCTTCTTCTCTGAAATTCGAACTTCATAGGTTGAGCCAAGTTCAAAGCTCTGATACCACTGTAATGTTTCGAAATGGAAATCAATAGCTTTTACACCACTGAAGAACTCCTTTATTGGAAATATGAACAAGCCTATGTCAGAGATGGACTGAGAGGTCTTTTACCAGTTATGTCACCTCTAAATAGAGGATGAGAACCGGAGGCTATCTGGCCCTTTTCTCAGGCTCTTCCTATAGCTATGTAAATATTTCTTCCTCAGGAAGATCTTGCTCAAAAGGATGAGCTACAGAAAAATATGAACTTTAACAAGAAGCATCAACAATGGAATATTTACTCATAAAATGTGAGAAGAGTGTGAAATTGATATATAATCTGTAGCAGCAAATGATATACAAAATCCTTGAGGAAAAGACCTCTCAAGGTGGGCTCAAATCAGCCTCAAGGGAAAATGTACATAAAATGGAGAAACATTCTGCTACATAACTCAACTACGCTATAACTGCGCAGTCTATAAGGGAAAATGACTGCAGAATAAAATATACAATATGATATGACAATAGGATCTCAAATAAAGACAGGGGAGCAAGATCTCAACCCTAGAAAACAATACAACAACAATCCTCCAAGGGATTGGCTAAAATTCATAAAACAAAAAAATGCCAGAGTTGCAGTGTAGCTGCTACAACTCAATAATAATACATGAATGGAGAAGGATGTAGATGCTGCAACCAATGTATAAACCTCCTCCAACAACCTCCAAATTGAAAGGCTACTCCTCTCACTGAAGATTGCACTCTCTAGTGCACCATGTGAACTCCTCCTACAAACCCTCTCTGAAAATAACGATGTAAGAGGAAGGGACTGCGCTGGGAATGAGATAAAACAATGGCCCAATGCCAAAATCTGCAATAGAAGCTCTGGGATCTCCTTCACTGATCTCCTAGAGAAAGAGTGAGCTCCTCCTCTACAAAATAGCTCCAAAAATGGGTGATGATGAATCCTCACTGTAGTACCAGCAACTCCAACGTTTCTTCCCAATTGAATAATGTAGTAGCTAAAGATGGATGCTTTTGCCTCAGGAAAAGATGTGAGGGAGATGAAGAACAACTCCTCCAAGGCCTCCCAAGGAAGATAAGGGAACTCCTAAACAGGAATCCCTCTTGTGCTGAGCAGCACAAGATATCTCAGTTGAACAACTGAAGAGAGCTCCAAAATCGAATTCTCAAACATAATGAACAACGACTCTCCTTCACCTTTTTATGCAAGGAATGCTTCCTTGCCATGGAACCCACCCATTAGGATTTCTCTCATCCTCTATTTTCCCTCCATTCAAAATTGTGCAGTCTTCTTGAGCAAGCTTCTCCTCTTAGCCACGTTGTTGACTTGGTCAACCATGGCCTAGTTTACTTGCTTTTGGCCCTTTTCACACTAGGGACTACCAAATTTAGCCACTTAAGTAACTCTTTGCATCTTAGGAGAGTTTATTTTGTTGCTACATGGGCTCCCTTACCCATTTTATTCCTTTTATTAAAAT
Source organism: Pinus albicaulis (assembly GCA_034641835.2). Classification (NCBI taxonomy): domain Eukaryota; kingdom Viridiplantae; phylum Streptophyta; class Pinopsida; order Pinales; family Pinaceae; genus Pinus; species Pinus albicaulis. Next base: position 24,463 of record JAXQQM020063904.1, on the reverse strand, counting down.
AAAAGCAAAATTAATGTTCCAATTACCTTATTGAAAAATTGGAACATTACATTATTTGTGATGTATTATAAAGTCTAAGTGATAGTAACCACACACCTAAAAAAGAAAAAGGAAAAAAAAATACTTTCTAAAATCAATCAACATGCAGCCAGAACAGGGTGGCCTTGTCTGAGTACTACCGTTTGCTGGAGATGAAACCCAGTATCACAATAGCATACAGAGAGGGTTAGTCGCAAACACAGTTACGATTACTCTAGAGCTTTGTCTGAACCTCAAACAATAGGTGTGAGCACTCTCGTGAAGAAGAGTACCCTCCCAAAGACCGAAGACAGAGTAGGTCTGTCTGTTTTAGGTACCAGGACAACCCGCCCCAGTCACCTCGTGTAAGTCCCTAAAAATTTTGGCCACTAAAAATACCTCAAATCACAAACATCATCAGGGGGTTCATGGTCATAGACAACACGCTATATGGGAAGAACACCTAGATCCCCGATCTAGTTTCAACATCCCCGAAGGGAACCCCAATATATAGCATGCCCACTGAATGCACTCGAAGGTGGGCTACCTTCTCATGCACTCTGGTGTTGTCTCACGCTTAACTTTGGTGGTAGTGTAGTGGTCCCGATAATATGAGTGCAGTAGGATTTCACTTATTAATTACTCTAGTTTCAAGTTTTGAGATCTTGGGTGATTTTCTCACTTCTCCTACCCCAAGATCCTAGCCTGAACTACTGTTGGTGTGAGCTCAAAAAAATTTATATGATTAATTTTATTATTGCTTGATTCTTAGTGTACTTGATTATTAGTATTGAGGAGGGGGAGTGGACGCATGAAATGTGATGAGACTCTGACTCAAAAAACCATGCAGAAAATATGCTCTAAATATTCAATTTCAATGAAGAGTTTTTCTACAAGGAGAGGTTTCTTTCAACATCCGTGCACCAAACATTTAAATAACACAGTTCAACTTTAAATATTCAGACATATATCTATCTTCTCTTAACAGCTTTTTAACCAAAAAATTTCAGAATTAATTGAGCTAAGTTCAGAAAACTAAAAGAAAATTTCTTCTTCAAAAAGTAGATGTGATTGACATTAACTTTTCAAAATAAGAACAAAAGACAAAAATGCTAGCTAGTAAACAAGCACAAGGATCTAGCAAGAGAAGCTATTATAATGGCCAATAACTCCACATCCAAAGGTAAACACAATAGAGGTGTAAACAACAGATTTGGCTGGGTAACGCAGGCAAGAAGAGGCTACAGAGCGTTAATATTGAGACTAACACACTGTATATGAGCATAGACCACGTTATAACGCTCTGAAACACTTACAGGGGAAGCTTTAGTCAAGGTAAAGTTGCACAGATGGCTAAGCAGGGTCTAATATGGACTCTGTGAGCTTTTGAGATGTTTACTGAGCATATAAGTTGGTCAAAAGGATATGTGAACAGAAGGAAAAATAGAAATTCATAGGAAAAATCCAGAAACTTGGGGTTTACTCCCCAGCGGAGTCGTCAATTCTGTTATAGGGTAATATGCTTGGGTGGTGGTTAATAAATATCCCTCTCAGGGCTTTCCGATGCCCGAGGTATATATTCAGATTAGTTGTAAAGTTCACAAAGATGCTGCATACATATTCATGCTAATGTCTATAATCGACAAAGTAATATGGAGAGATTACCTCTTTACTGATAGCAGATCCTATCGAGAAAAACAAGCAGCGAAGTAGAGATCCTTCTTCACCAGCTCCAAATCTAGATCTTGTAATCAATCAAAGCACCCGTGTAATATCTACAACATTATAGTTTTTTATTAATTAAACTAGCATATAAGCAACATGAAACAATACAGATCTAAACCATTCATATCATTCTACATAGACGATTGAAAAAAAATTGTGACACTGATGCATCGAATGGACAAAACAGATACAATTCTATTGATTTATAAAAAGGAGGATTACAACCATTGGTTGCACAAAGCCCTCCTCAGTCTTCCAATTCCTCTCCCTCTTTCTCTATCTCCGAGTGTGATGATGCTCAAGGAAGAAAGTTCTCAATGAACTTCGCCGATCTTCAAACCTCACACTACAACAATGAAATTCTGCTCCACATATATTCAATCCTTCGACCTTAGACCAAGAGCCCACAACTCCATTTTATAGGAGATGGAGAGGGAAAATATTGCCAACTCATTCAACCAGTTTGTAATTGGAAAGATCAAGATGTTTCCATGTTCTTCCATGCTTTTTCCTTCCTTAGGAGTCCAGTTATATTTGGCAAGGCCTAATAAAATTTTTGTGCTTTTTAGTTTTTATTTTGAACTGGTTGTTTATGAGAAAAAAATGGAATTGCATTACCCTAGGTACTAATGTTTCCTTTACATGTCTCAAGTGCGTTATAACGCTGTCTAGCTACTTCTGGGGTGCGTTACCTTGGCAGAAATGGGTCTTGTCTAGGCCATTTTATTCCTTCCATATTACCTTCTCCTCTGAGCTGATGAGGAGGTCATTTGTCCTGTAACAACGCACTGGTGCATTGTATTTTCCAAGCGCACAGCGAAAGTACAGTGATAAAAAAATATATATATATATATATTTTTTAAATCAGTGCATCATATGTAAAATATGGCATCGGTTTATGCTAAAAAAACTAACACTCGACGATTTTTATTATTTTCTGTGTTAATCAATGCAGTAGTTAACATGTAACACACTGGTGCTCCTTATTGACATTGAGTACCGTACGAACTATTATACGGTTTGTGCGGTGCGTTTATAATACCTCCACGCACCAATGTCGGTGCGTACAGAATTAATGGCGCACCGGTTTCTTGAGATTTTTTTTTTTACATAAAAAGTTGACAATTTATTTATAAATATATTAATGAATGATATGGTACAATTTTCAGATTGATAAAGAAATGAATAACAAGAGATAAAGTAACAAAAATACTGATAACACATCAAGAAAAGAAAAAAGGGAAACTTCTTTGTAAATTCTTTACAAAAAATATTATTTCTGAACTATATGTAAGTTTAACTAATATGTATCGTTTACTGTGTATCATGCAAAGCCACAAAATGATGAAGCTCGATAATATTATTTCTGATCTAGGACTAGAAGAGCGTAAAAGCTTAATGGAAAAATTGCAAAAGGATGAATTAGGTGAATGAAAAAATAATATCGATCCAATATGAGTTTATTTTTTAAATTTTCATTAATAATATACTTGAAATTATTAGATAACATGTGTCAAAAAATCTATTAATTCACATCTATTTAATGTTCTACAAGGACCAACAACTCAGAAAAGGAATGTTGTTCTAAGAAAAGAAAAAAAATAGAACATGAAAATGAAAATGAATTGCTCCTTAGCGCATCTGGAGTGGTGCTGGAGGTTAACGAAAGGGGGGAAAACTTTTACAAAAGTTTGAGGGATCTAGTGGAACAAATTTATAGACGTTCTTTCCACTTACAATACAAAAACCAATCCAATGATTCCATGAACCAAATTTTATCTAAACTACAGGAAGAGTTTCCAGAGAATTGGTCAATGAGACATGTCAAACTTTTAATAGAAAAAACTATTTACTTTTCATATATAAATATAAAAATTAAATATTTTATTGTCATGTTACATTTTCAGGAAGATTATGAAAATCTCAAAAGATAAACGAGATGATATCATAAATATGCCAGTAGGAATGTCCAAAAAGGTGTACAAGGAGATGGTCAAAGAAATGGACAAAATTGCATCGCAGGAGGAGCCATCTCAACAAAAGCGTGCTTCAAATGTAATATGTAATCATTGAATTTTTCAATCATTAGGTACAATAAATAAACAATTTAGCATTAAATATTAATTTTCAAGTACTTTCTTGCAGAAAAGAAAAGAAAATGGAACCCATTCAGTACATAAAACAGGACGACAAGGAAGAAAAGGGTTGATATCTAAGTTTGTGAGTAGTTGTTACTTCCTTATAAAAAATTAACTAGATATCATTTTTGTATTTTTTAGGTTGTTTTACAAAAATCATCATTGAATATCTTCAAACAAGTGCTAAAATACAAAGAAGAACCATCAGAGGAATTGATTGAAATTGGGTTAAACATGGGTTGTGAGTATATGTTGGCATATTATAAATTAATTGTGGAATTTGTAAGCATCTATCGATCTTGTTTTACTTAGCTCTGTCCATAATTAATAGAACAAAAAAATATTTTATATCAAATATATGATTTGTTATGGGGTATAAAACTTGCAGGAAACAAAGTATGGAACCGTGCCAACAAATGAAATCTTGAAATATGGCATGTTACATGATTTTGAAAGAATGTGTAAAGTTTATGAGTCAATTGTTGCAATGGTAGGTCATTTCTTTTCGATTTACATTGATGTTTATTATTTAATATTTCGATTTTCATTATTCTCACCAATGTATATACAGTCATTATATATTATTTTTATGTTTGTATATGGTAGGTGAAGAAGAAGAAAACAGTCAACGCTGTGAACAAAAAATTCTTGAAAATAACCCTAGTCATGGAAGTAGCTCTAGCAGTGACAGCAGTTCAAGCGAAGGATGATGATCACTATGTTTGGATATCAAAGCAAGACATATTTTTCAAAATATTATCCTATGAAATCAGACATTTTGTTTATGTAATGGACATAGTGTCCCAATTGAAAGAAAAGGGATACCAATAACTATCCCATTTTGTACGACAAAGATTGTCTTATATATATATATATATCTGTGTGTGTGTGTGTGTGTGTGTGTGTGTGTGTGTGTGTGTTAATTTACTATATTGTGTTCTCCATTGTCGTTGTGAAATGTAACACCACTGATTAAATTTATGGATGATTAAATATTATAATGAAGAGATGTGAAATTTGATGATATGATATAAAAAATTAATCCAAGCATCACATTCAAATTCATTAATAAAAATTTAATTCATATGAATGATGTTATAAGATATATATGTGTCAACTTTTGATGAATAATGAATTTTAAAAAATCATAATAATTGCACTGTCACAGGTCGATGTTTCTAAAAGGTACAAAATGAAAACTGATGTGTTTCAGTTACTGTACACCGGTGCGTTTCTACGACCTATGGGCACCACACAAATACCAAAACCAATTAAAAATATCGGTGCGTTTGTGCAGTACTACGTACTAGTGCGTTTATGTGGAATTATGCACCGATGCATTTGGACGACCTTTGGGGAATGCACAAATACCGATACCAATTATAAATCTTGGTGTGTTTGTGTGATACTACGCACCGGTGCGTTTTTGTGTCTCTACGCACCATTGCATTTGTACAACCTATGGGCACTGCAAAAATACTGATACGAATTATAAATCTCGGTGCATTTGTGTGATATTGTGCACCGGTGCGTTTCTATAAGTCTACGCACTGGTGCGTTGAGACGACCTATGGGCACCGCAAAAATCCCAAGACCAATTAGTACGACCCTATGCATTGTATCACCAACACTGCGCCCGGTGCGGTTTTATACCTTGACGGCCTAGTGCATTCTCCTTCGGCCGGGTTGGGCCACCTTCTAGATGTACGCACCGGTGCATTCAAGCTCGAGTAGTGCATCGATGAAAAAAACATCTATAATAACCTCTGGCTGCCCATTTTTTTTTAGTTGTGTTGAATTTCTATTAAAATCTCCATCAAAATCTCCGTAAACATAAACAGATGTTGTAGAAAACGCTTTTTTGACAATTTTGGCCAATTTTATAATGCTAAAAACCTCGTTTATAACCTCCGCTAGAGGGTCTTTTCCTTGTAGTGAACTTCTTAAATTCCATGTGCTTACCTGCATAAATCTTCTGCCTATCATGTGTTACCTTTAAATTCTTCTTGATAACCTGCATTTCCTATTACATCTCTTCCAACATGTCTGGTCTTATCAATACTTTGTTCACTAGATCACTCTAGCTGATGGGAGTATTATAACTCCACCCATAAAGTGTCTCAAATGGACTCATCCTCAATGACTCCTAATATCCATTGTTGTAAGAAAACTCAAGTGGTGGAAGATACTCCTCGCACTTCCTAATATCCTATGTTGGTGCACAACATACACCCTCAACATGTCCTCCAGAATCCTATTGACCCTCTCTATCTGTTCATCTGTCTGCATATGATAAGTTGTACCTAAGGCCAAATTTGTACCTAACCCTACAAATAAATCCTTCCAAAACATGGAAGTGAACTTGGCATCTCTTTCAGATAAAATATTATTAGGAATACCATACAATCCCATTATCTCCCTTATGAATACCTAAGATACCTTAGTGGCTAAATTAATAGAATTCACTAGAATGAAGTGAACTACCTTGGTTAACCAGTCAACCATAACCATATTAGAATCATTTTTTTCTAGATGTCCTCAAAAAACCTATAATGAAATCCATTTTAATGACCTCCCATTTCCATTCTGAAATATGAATCGGATACAATAAATCACTTGGATTCTTTCACTTTATTATTGCATGTTGACGATCCAAACACCTCATGATGAACTCAATTACCCATTTCTTCATATTCAGCCAATAGTAGAACTTCTTCACAACTTTAAGAGTCTTCTGATATCCCAGATGACCTAAATATGGATTACCATGATATTCCCTTAGGATAATCTTCTTCAGCTCATCGTTTTTTGACACATAGATCATGTCCCTAAATCTCACCCAAACCATTTACCATGAGATGATAATCGACATCCTGATCACCCGTACACAGTTGTTGTAACATGTGCCTAAGTTCCCCATACTTGTCATTATTTTTTCCTCCCTGTAAGATTTGATCTTGTAAATATGTCCCATATGAACTCATAGTTTCTATGTAATTTACCTGCACTCTCATCCTAAGGTAATTCACAACCCTATTCTCCTTTCCCTTAACATACATGATCTTGATGTGAAACTCACTGAGTGTGGCCAATCAACTAGCTTGCTTGACATTCATATTAGTTTGTTCAAAAAAATATATCAGCCCATTGTGATCATTCATCAACACAAACCTCTTGTTAAGAAGATATCCCAGATGACCTAAATATGGATTACCATGATATTCCCTTAGGATAATCTTCTTCAGCTCATCGTTTTTTGACACATAGATCATGTCCCTAAATCTCACCCAAACCATTTACCATGAGATGATAATCGACATCCTGATCACCCATACACAGTTGTTGTAACATGTGCCTAAGTTCCCCATACTTGTCATTATTTTTTCCTCCCTGTAAGATTTGATCTTGTAAATATGTCCCATATGAACTCATAGTTTCTATGTAATTTACCTGCACTCTCATCCTAAGGTAATTCACAACCCTATTCTCCTTTCCCTTAACATACATGATCTTGATGTGAAACTCACTGAGTGTGGCCAATCAACTTGCTTGCTTGACATTCATATTAGTTTGTTCAAAAAAATATATCAGCCCATTGTGATCATTCATCAACACAAACCTCTTGTTAAGAAGATAGTGCCTCCTCATATTCAATGCATGGACAATCGCTGCTAACTTAAGATCATGCTTCACATATTTTTTCTCACACTCATTCAATTTCCTTGACTCATAACATATCGCGTGTCCCTCCTATGTCAGGACTCCACCAGGTCCTCTCTTCCAAGAATATGTACATACCACAAACTCTTTATCTGGATCTACAATATTTATTACTGGATCATTTGTAATAAAATACTTCAACTACATAAAAATGGTTGCAAATTCCTCTGTCCATCAAAATTTCTTTCCTTTCCTGTGAAATGATGTAATAAGAAAGGAAATTTGTGAGAATTTCCTTATAAACCCTCTGTAATAACCCACTAACCCCATGAATGATCTAACCTCATCCACATTCCTAGGAGCTTCCCATTCCATGATAGATCTGATATTTTCTGGATCCAATTCTATACCTTCCTTGGAAACAACATGTCCTAAATAATGTACCTATGTCTGAAACAAAATTCATTTACTAATATTGGCATACAACTTATGCTCTCTTAGAAATATCAATACTGCTACTAAGTGTTCAACATGTTCTTCCTCATTCTTAGAATATATCAATAGATCATCAATGAATACAATAAAAAAATTGTCTATATAAGGACACAACACACTATTCATCAAACACATTAAAGTAGTTGGAGAATTATTTAAACCAAAAGGAACCACAAAAAACTTATAATGACTATACTTGGTCTAGAAAGAAATATTGTAGATGTCCTCTTCTTTGATGCACACCTTATGATATACAAATCTCAAATCAATCTTAAAGAAAATTATTGCTCCCTTTAACTGATCAAACAAGCAATCAATCATCGAAAACAAGTCATTTAATCAATACACAACTTGAGAGTACCATCCTTATTCTTCAAAAACAACACTGGTGCACCCCAAGGTGATACACTTGTCATAATGTCACTAGTATATTTGCCCCAATTTCCGGCGGCCACTTCGTCACTATTCTGACACATAGGCATCACAAGAGCGACAGTTTGAGGCTGGGAAAAATATGGTTAGCCATTACGTCGCAATTATGACACTTCAATAAAGTGTCGGAAGAGAGAAATTTTTTTCGACGTTTCCAAACAATTGTTGCTCTTCCGACGTTTTCCAAACCATCTCTCTTCCGACGTTTTCCAATCTGTCGCTCTTCCAACGTTTTCCAAAGCGTCGGTCTTCTAACGATCCATATGCGTTGCAATTCCGACGTTACCTCTTCTGACATTTAAAGTGTCGGTCTTTCGATGTTTATCAAATTTTCACACAACTATCAAAATTCCGACGTGACTTCTTCCGATGTTTAAGGTGTCGCACTTCCGACATTGATGAGACACCGCTTTTCCGATGAAACAGTAAAAATATTTAAAAAAAATAGACGTCGCTCTTCCGATGTTGAAAGCGTCGCTCTTCCGATGCTTAGGAAACGTCGATCTTCCAATGAAATAGTAAAAAATATTTAAAAAATAAATGTCAGTATTCCGACGCTTATGAAACGTCGATCTTCCGATGCAAGGCTAATTAAAAAAAAATAAAGCGTGACAGTACTCATATACAACAATGTTGGCCTATGGCATTGCATACAATGCTTGGTTATCTAATCTTTTTTGTAACTTGCACTGTAAGTTTGTCTTTGAATGAGTTTAAGTACTGTTGCTACCATTCATTCAAAAGCCAAAATTAGATAAGGAAAATGATGAAGTTAAACATAAGGATTTTATTGAGGTTGTAATAACCCTAGAATTATAGCTTATGGGACTATATGAATAACATCAAGAAACTGTCATTCCTCACTTTCTGGCACATCAATATATAGTGGTTGAACTGTTATTGGCTTTAGCATTTAGCATATCTGAGGGAAAAGAAAGGAAAACGAACTTGGAAAAAGAAACTATTATGAAAATTCCTAATAAAATATCAGGTAAATAAAAGGAATCATTCTTTCTAAATAAGCTTGAATCTGACTAAATGCACAATATACATAAATAAATCTACAAGAACTAAACAGAGAAAGCAGATAAAATTCGCATTCCTCATACTAAGACAAGAAGAAGAGGACTATTTATAATATGACTAAAATGTGTATCACCTGTGACAACTGAGAAGATGTTCGATCATGCTTGAATGCTCCTTTTAAAATGCTTGCCAAGTTCCCTTCACCACACTTCTAGACAGCAGCAATTAGTTCTTTGTCCTCCTCTTCAGTCCTTTTTTTTCTCTTCTTCCTCACTGGTTGAGAAAAATTTGCTGACACATTTCCATCAATACCTTCTGAGGAAAATACTACTGGAAACTCTTGCTTTTGGATGGAAACTGGTACAGTAATATTCATTCCTTGTGTTGAAATTGTTGACTACTGATTGTTCACCTCAACATCTAACATTTTAGTGTTTTTGGGGATATTAATTGTCATAGGATCTTCTAAAGTAGAATGGCTTGGGAGGCTAGCATTATTTGGTGTGCCAGATGTTGCTAAGACCTTTACATAAGTTGTAGCCCCTTTAAACAATTTCGTGTAATAGTGCAATCCCTCCACATCACATGAAGTGCTCCCCTTGATAGGTGAAAATAATTCTAGAGAAACCATAAGCTAATATGTATGAATATATTACAACATTTTTGTCTCTCTTCTACATTGACTACAACTTCTGCTAATTGTGACAACAACAACCTCAAATTGTCTACATAGTCTGTGTCATACTTTCATCACATGACATTTGCAAACTGAATAATTCTTGTTTATGTACAATATTTCATTTTGTTACTGCCCAAAAAATTTCCTAGTGATTTGCGGATATCATTGTTGGATTTCTTCGAATCTAGATGTTGTGACTGGTTGTTTGATAATCCCAAATGAATCAGGACAATTTTCCTATTGCCTTTATTCTACCATTCAGCTAATTTACTTTCCCCTATGGGTTAATTTTCTACGCAAATTTATACTTCTCATGGACTTCTTTCTATTAAACAAAGTTGAAGCTTTGATTTCCAAGTGTGAAAGCTAAGTCCATGGAATTTTTCAATAGATGAGTTTGTTGCTTGCATTTAAAAAAGAAAATCAGGATAGAAATATACCTTCAAATCTGTGCTTCTCAAAGTTCTGTTGGACGTCTTAGGGATTATCCTGAACAAAATAATGTTGTCATGCCTTTTTCAAAAAACGAATCTTCCAAAAAATATGTGCATGTTGTCTAAGCAGACTATATAGCAGCCTGTGCCTATATTATCTGCAAATTTATGCTCTTAGTTTCTGTGTCTGTTTTTGAAAATTATAAATGGCTATATGCTAGGGCCCACGTGGCTCTATATGAATTGTGTCTCAGTTGCATCACCTTCTATGATGTATCAGATTTGTATGTCACATGTAAATGAAAACCTATGATTGCATTTTGGCAGGTTTCCTCCTCCCTTGCAAGTAATAATTGGTCTGTCGGTCCGTATTGCAATTTTTAGCTCTGTGTTTAAGACCATGGATGATGCTGCAAGGTCATATTGATGTCAAAATTCTATTTTCTCCCATGTGACTCCAATGCATGATGGGTTGTTCAATTCTTTGAAAGTTTGCAAGTATTTTCTATTCACAAAAGTTCATTTCCTTGACTCTCTTTTCCAACAAATAACTTTTTCCTAATAATAATGCTAATATCCAACTCAGGGAAACATTCAAACTTCTCTTGTAATAGTTAACTGAGGGTATAGAATCGAACGGAGAATAACGGAGAGTTTGCTGGAAATGGCGTCTGCAAGGGTTTCACTCTTCGCGGCTGCTGGCGCAGCCACCGAAACAGAAGACTCGGCGATTTCCTCCTATGGCACGGAAATCTCCTTCACGACGGATCAAGCGTCCCTGGAAGCCATCGACGCTTCAGCCGATCAAGTTGCCCCCAAGCTTGCTGCGGTTGCCCCTCCCCTTGGCTACCCGCGCATGCTCGGAGCCCTTTCTGGCTTAGCCGTCTCTGAGTATGCTACAAGCGAAGGCAATGAGGCATACACAGCTACCGCTATAGATCTCCAATCTGCAACTGTGGGGGCACATGCTGCAGCCCCGATCTGCTCCAAAAACGTGAATCCGATCCAGAAAATTAACGCAACTCATGGGAATAATGAACACTTCTCAGAAGAACGAGGGTTACGTTTAGGGTCTGCGGCGATGGAGTCACCCAGCCGCAACGTCCAAGAGCCGGATCTATGTAGCTCTGATCAAGGGTTGGTTATGCAGCCCTGTCGATCCTCTGGAATAGATCCAGTCTTCACCAACAGCAGCTTGGATCCTTTTCAAATCCATTCCAACTTTTTTCAAATACAGGTTTCCCTTCCAACAGGCAGAACCCTGCTCCTTTGGGTACAGTCTTCTTACACGGGGCTTCTCCTCTCCAAAGCCCTCGAAGAGAAATTGAGGATCCCGTCTTCTTGTTTCAGGGTCCTCTATGCAGGTAAGCAGCTTGCAGATCATCTACCTCTAACTTTTTACAATCTAGATCGGAATGCCACAGTGGTTCTATCTTATCGACTAAGGGGAGGCGCAGCAGGGCAGTCCTCTGCTCCCAAGGGTTCTTCCTACAGGGAGGCTATCAAGGCACCCACTTCTCCTCCCTCAGCCCCTACCACAGAGGTTCCCAAGCCTTTCGTGGTAGATAAATTGGAAGAAGTTCCTTCAGCAGAGATAACCCACCCAGATCTGGGTAGGGTGCGCCAACTCTATGAGGAAAAGGCTCTCATCTGCAGATTCAATGGTCTATGGCCACGATCTGAAGATCTTTATAGCTGGGTTCACTCTACCTGGACCAAGCATTGCAAGATCATTCTGTGCTCCAAGGGTTTTTTCATTGTCATTCTAGCAGAAAGCGAGGACTATCAAACTGCCCTCACTGGTGGACCTTGGTTCTGGGGTAAGGCAGGGCTTTTTTTAACCCCCTGGTTTCAAGACTTTGATCCCTCCACGGCAGTCATCACTAAACTCCCGATCTGGGTCCGACTTCCCAACCTGCCTGCTCACCTATGGCATGCGGCAGTTTTCGAAGCTATTGGGAACACTCTAGGGCGTTTCCTTGCCACAGATCCGTCAAGAGGCCTGAAGGGTATCTACACCTACGGCAGAATCTGTGCAGAAATTGATATCAGCGAAGGACTTCCAGACCATATCATTCTCAAAGTTGGAGACTTCTCCTGGCCTCAGCCTCTTGACTATGAGAACACAGCTTTCCGTTGTCGGCACTGTCATCAGACCGGGCATCTTCAAAACTCATGTGCTCAATTTCTGGCCAGTCAGAAATCTGGCAATCGCAAACCAAGGAATAAAAGCTGGAAACCTTTTGAACCCCCACCCGTGGAGGACTCTGATTCCAGCAGCTCTGAAGAAGAAGAAAGTGACTAAGATGAAGAGATTGCAACTCAGCAGCAACCTTCTCCATCTGATGTACCCGAAAATCCCCTTGTCTCCTCGGTTGTTCAGAAACGCCCGCACAACTCCAGCTCCTCCGGTTCGGACAAAGACGCTCCTCCTAGAGGCCGCAGTGATCTTCAAATGGTCTCCGTACCCCAAGGCCCTGATGATTGGGTCAAAGTGGTCTACAAGAAAGAGAAGAAATTTCACACCATGCACTCAACCCCTTCTGGCTAAGCTTTCAGTCTTTTCTCCTGATCATTCTTGTTTCTCTTTTCTGCTTCGTGTAGCCTGTTCTGCTATCGCTGCAAGTCCGCGGGCAGATAGCTTGTTTCCTTTTGTCTATGTTGGCTAGATGTCTTCAGCTATCAGCAGCTCTTCTTGTTGTATAGCGTGGCTCTGAGTCAATCTGTCTGTCTAAGTTGGTAGCTCTTGTCATGACTGGGATCACAATTCTCTGGTAGTCTTCTACCAGCGTAACTCTTTGTAATTCATGTACAATTGATGCTTTTAATACAATTTCTTACTTACAAAAAAAAAAAACATTCAAACTTCTCTTTAGATTCTCTCTATTCAAAATTGGTTTTCTGAACTAACAATGTGCTTTGAGTATTCTCACTCTGATATCATTGTTGGAAATATGTAAAATATATGCACAGGAAATATTCTGACTAATAACTTTATTGTTGTTGGAGTGATTTCATACATTATGAGAATCTCCCTTTTAGTCATAAATGTCGGTAATTTATCTACTGAACTTCTATAACCACATAACTCTGATGATAAACGTAAGTTATAATGCACCTTATAACTCATTTGGCTAGTACTAAGTTGAGTTTCCTAGTGACTCTTGTTACCTTTTCGTGTTATTAATATCACAATATGTAGGTTTTTCATACTTGTATCAGGTGTGTAATTTAGAAGAAAAGTATTAGAACCAAAGCTTTAAGTTCTATAAAAGACAATCTTTTCAAATACAAGAGACTTGTTACTAGCTAAACCAAAGTAACATGTGAGAAATAGCAAAAAAGGTTCCTAACAAACCTGATAGTTCTTAAGGATTTTGTCTCGGTATTCTTTGTGCCGCTTTCCTATCAAACATAAAGAAAAAAAAATGTTAGATAATAATCGTGTGTATGTGACTAAAGTTTTCATCCTCAAACAAGTCACTAAATAAGAAAGCATAGAAAGGTGGGAAGTAACAGTCATATAAAGCAGAAATGGTATTGGTGTAGTCATTATTTACTAGAGAAAGAGAATCCAATATAGAGGCATAAAAATTAAAAAAAATGTGATGGCTTTCTTTATATAAATATCTGGATATTAGTTTAGTAATTGAAAACTAGGTCAGCTGGAATGTTGTATACAAATCTACTTATTATTTGGGCCAACTTTCCAACTCAAGATGCACAATGTTCAACTAATAGTATATGTTGCCATTACCTTCCTGGCAGAGACAAATAACAATCTGTTCTTCTATCACTAAAACTTTCACAATGAAGGAACTCACGGCCTGGATGACTATTGAAAAAGTGAAGAAAGCTACTGTCATGAAGGGATGTATTATTTGACCACATCTACAGAGAGTCAGATATTTAAAGTGGTGCACATCAAGAAGTAATAGGCTCGTTTCATCTATTAAGGTTATATATAATTCTAATTCAAATATGTTTGTAGTTCAAACCTGGGTCAGCTAAATGGTAGTATACTTACTGACTTATTGGAAACCTTTCCTAGACAATATCAAGGTTTACAAAAAGGTTTCTAAATAACTATAATAATTATTTCCAACTCAGTAAGAATTCTGTCATCTACTAAAAAACTTGTTGGAAAAGATTTTAGGACATTGTTTTTTGCTAAAGACTGCATTAAGAGACATGCAGACACAGTCCAAAAGTTAGTTCAACATCTAAAACAATTTTTCAATTTACATGACAAAAAATTTAATGCATCACAACCAGAGTTGTCATGAGCATTAATTCTTTGGGAAAAGGACCGATATGAGCAACCTCAACAAGACCTTGAGATACTCTACCAATCTTGTTTCATACCTTTCCAAAGCTGATATAGAGTACTCTAGCAAGGGGTCAACTCCACTGGAGTCATCCCCACCTAGGTGTGTCCTGGATCTATTATGGTAACTATCTATAATGAATTCAGTTGATTACAGAGAAACAAATAACCAACTATGGTTGGATGACAGTTATAATTGTACAATGATAGATTAACAGACTAGAACACAACGAAAAAATTAAACAAAAAGGGTCGGATAGTTATCATCAATTGTTTATACATTGGCTTGTCTTGTGCTTTCTCAGGCAGACAACTTTACTGTAATTATGAAGATAATTGGTCCAAATCTAAATTTGTGTATGAACTGATGTTTTTAGCCAGTAAAAAATGGTATTGAAACCACCGCATTACCCAGTACTCAAATAATAAAGGAAGAATGCAAAGAACGTCCAAATTCAAACATAAAACAATTAACAATTTCAGTGCAGGATGGTTGATTGAACTTTCTTAGTAGCCCCATGGCAATGTGTTATAACTTATAGCCAAGAGGTATAACCATGCACAATTTGTCAAGAACAAGAAGAGGCACAATTGGTTGATGAACCTTCACTGGTAACATGCATGTGTGTGCTGGGAAAGGAATAAATAGCAGCACTAGTAAGCCTTCCCAGAGTTGAAAAAAAAATCTCACCTAAGGTTGCAGGTTTATAGTAATAGCATGTAATAGATCAAAAATATGTAACAGATTAAACAATTTCGTGTAATAGTGCAATTGGTTGATGCAACGATTGACACATCGAACAAACCCATCTAAAACCAGGATTAATGTATTACCTCCCCAGATTGAGGAGCTTGAATTTTGATTTTGTATGAGAATTTATCAATTCCAAACATTGTTTTCCATTCAAACATTGTTTGTCTACTTATGGGGTGGATTAAATGCATTTTTACATTTGGAAAATTCCGCTATCTCTCTTGAGCTTCTTGCTTCATTTATGTGGTTGGATATATTCTTCATTATCTTGTAAGTGCTTTTTAATGCTATATTTCTAATCTACTGAATGTCTAATGCTTGGAATATTCTCTTATGGTTTGTAATGTGCCTTAATTAATGAAATTTTGGTAGAGAATTGAAGTTATTTGAAATTTTGCATGTGTTATTTAAGGATAGGATAATGAATGAATGTTCCGAGAGGTTATTTTGCATATTGCATCCTTAAAATTCCATTAATTATTGCCAAACGAAGTATAAACTTCTAAATTAGCCGTGTAGTTTTCTTGTATTTGTCTCATTAAGGCTACCGAAGCTGCCTCTAGGACTCCTTCAAGAACGAAGTTATCAAATCAAGGTATTTTTCACTCCAGTTCTCCCAATAGCTAGACACGGGTCCTAAATCCTTGGCAGTCACCCCTAACTCAATGAATCATCTTTATTTTCACCTCTAATTTGCTTCTTTTCCTCACCATTTTAAGGATAAGGAGGCCTCCCTAGGGCTTTAAACATAGTGAAAATAATTATAGAAAATTTAAAGAACTTAGAAATAAAATAAAATTCTACGAAATTATTACTTCAAAATCCACCTAACAGTGATTTCAATAATAAAAGCATGGTTTTCCATTGGAAACATATCGAGGGAATTAAGAAAGGGGGATTGAAGAAATTTGTTTACCCCCAGATATGTTTTTGGAAACAAAGTGGAAATGATAAAAATAGTAGAAAACTAAGAAATTAAAACCTGGAAATGAAGTAAAATTCTCTGAAAACATTAATTCAAAAATCACCAACACAGAACAGTGATTTCAATGATCTCCTCCAAAGAATCCAAATAATGAACCAAAAAATAAAATTAAAGTATTATAAATCAATTATCACCTGAACAGAGTAACAAGTCTTACGATCACCCAGACAGAGTAACAAAAAAATCCTTCAAAGGTTCATCAAATCAGCGAGCTTATTTTGCAGTCAAACAGGGGCGAGTCTTTAAAAAGTATTATCACAGGAAGCAGACTTGAGGTGATAGATTTCCTGCCTGAAACCAGGCAGGAACCTGTCACTTCAATGTTCCAACAATATTTCTCAGGGGTGCATAAAGGTTTCTTTCAAACAATAGGATAAAATAAAATAACTAAATAAACCATGAAAGAGGCTTGTGTGTGCTATGTAATGAAGTTGAAGAGAATCGCATGCTTTATAGTCTTATGTAAAAATTTTAGATTGAAATGCTCAATTAGACAAGAGGATGTGATTTCCCCTGGTTTACTGTTAGGGAGGAAGATGGAAGAAAATATACCATGAATCAGGGTTCTGTGCACTATCAAATGAAGATGAGGAGAATTCAATGCCTTACTACCTTATGTACAAATTCCATATTAAAACGCTCAACTAGAAAACAGGATGAGATTTTATCAGTTTTATTGTACAGTCAAGGCGAAGATGGAAGAAAATAGACTGGGTTTCTGCGTGTTATCTAATGAAGTTGAGGAGAATCACATGCTTTACAACCTTTTCCATGAATGTTTGACTGAAACTATGAATTAGATAAGAAGATGATTTTTATAACCTATACTTTCAAGCATGAAATGGAAGGAAATAGAGGGTAGGGTTGCAGGGCATTTTCAGGTTGAGTATTTCTTCTTCCTCACTACCTCCATCGAATAGTTTGATCATGCTTTGAAAAACCTAGAAATGTCATTCTATGATCCGAATCGGTTTTGAAGATACAGAATATTAGGGCACAAGGATTTCTCTAGACTGTAGTTAAAATGTCTAGGAGCAAGGAATAAGGAATTTCCACAAATTCATAGGAAGATTCCATATTTCATCCTAACCCTTAATACTATGGGAGGGAACTGATATTACTCGCATGCTGGTGGAGCTCCATTCTTATTTATATATATAGCCGAAATCCTAATCAACAGTGCTGCGAAATAAAAATCAAAGAACATCATATGAACAATAGTTAATCAAATTTGCTGCTCGAAAGAGCTGGAAATATCATGTACGAAGAAAGATTGTCCTCGATAGTAGACTAAAACGAAAACTAGAAATATAATTTAAACAAGCCCAGTTCATCTGCAGCAATAAAAACCCTTAAACCCTGAAGTATTATAAACTATCACCGGAAGGCATTACGCACAGAATCGGAAGCTCTGTAGTAATTTTATGAGTACCTTTTTCCAGGGAATTCCATCGTGCATCTTGGGAAAGATGACTTCATCTGCATCCTTTCAACTTGCTTCTGGCCCCCCGAAGTCTCCAAATTCCCCAAACCCTGCAAAGAGTATGTAACCACCTGGAGTTACCCATCTAATCAAAATAAAAAGAAAACACAGTGGCTAGAAAAGAATGATCGGTAATAAGAAACATCTGAGTGGATTACATGTTCCTACCATGCTGAGTTATTGTAGGTTGTTGAAGTTATCGTAGAAGTACTCCAGTGGAAGGAGGAATTGAGATACCAGAAAACTGAAGGGGACCTTGTCTTGTAAACCCTCATCGAAAGATAGAAAAATTTAGGCAAAATGTGACATGGGCTTTGCAGTAATGAGTTTCAGAAATAGGGAAGGCCATGACTAAGTTGGTGAAACTAACCACAGAAGCAACCCTCCAGTACCAGCTCTAGAACCCTCGACATCCAACTGAGTGGAATAGTGCGAAATGCTGAAAGAGATGGCCGGTAAGAAACCCTTATTATTCGTCGGCCTCTCTGCACCGTAGGATTAGATGTTACAAGATCAACGGTGTCAAAGCAACCAACTGGTTGTGGTCGGAGGTTCGAAGCACGAACAGACTCTGCGGAACAAGAAAACTTTTCAAAATATTAAATGAACAAATAAACTTTTTAAAAGATTAAATGAATAAACAATAAAAGAAAAAAAATGAATTTAAAATGGTTTTCATAATAAAATTTTGAAGTGACAAAGAGAAAATTAAATAATTTATAAATATTAAGATTGATAAATATTAATTTATAAATATTAAGATTCATAAATATTTAATTAATCATCCCTAAGGGTTAAAAAGGGCTCAAATGTCTATTATCCATAAAATTGACGATTAATATAACTCTTCTCTATGTTCAAATGACAGGTGAAGGTGGATTTACCATACTTAAGATTGTTAGTAGTCTCTTATGAAGTACAACATGTCATAGTGATAATTTTTTATTCCATTAAATCATTCTAGCTGTAGAGTAGAGTCAAAGTTCTAGGAGTAGTATCAGAGGAATTCAACATTGCGAATGTGATAGAAGTGAATAATTTCGTGGAAGGGTGAAGTCTGCCCAACTTGGTCATAAAAACCAAGTGCATCCTTCATGCAAGAAAAAAAATAAACAAGAAAATTTCGTCATATAACGAGTTTGGGCGGGTGCCCTCAAACGAAATGACACGGCGCGCTCGATCGAACAAAGGCACAAGCGAGAAAACGACAAATGGGTCGCACGAACATGCACAAGGCACTCGTGCGGTCACAACTTTTATACAACTACCCTCAGATGAAATGACCCAACCCGACCCGAACGCATTTAGGTGGGCACCCTCACACGGTGCGCCCAACCGAATGAAGGCACAAGGGAGAAAATGGCAAATGGGCCACACGAACGTGCACAAAGCACCCATGTGGGCACAACTTAGCAAATTTGACACGGTCGCCCTCAACCAAAATGACCTGACCTAAACACGTTTGGGCGGGCGCTGTCAACTTAAACGACCTGACCCGAACGCGTTTGGGTGGGTGCCCTCAACCGAAACGACCAGACCCAAACAGGTTTGGGCAAGCGCCCTCAAACAAAACGACTTGACCCGAATGGGTTTGGGCGGGTGCCCTCAAACGAAACAACACGCTGGCACGCCCAACCGAATGAAGGCACAAGCAAGCAAATGAAAAACGGGCCGCACGAACATGCACAAGGCACTCGTGCGGTCACAACTTAACAAATTTGAAACGGCCGCCCTCAAACGAAACGACCCAACCCGACCCGAACGCATTTGGGTGGGCACCCTAATCATATGGCGTGCCCAACCGAACGAAGGCATAAGAGAGAAAATGGAAAACGGGTTGCACGAACGTGCACAAGACACCAATGCGGTCACAACTTAGAAAATTTGATACAGCCACCCTCAACTGAAATGGCCTGACCCAAACGCATTTGGGAGGGCACCCTCAAACGAAAGGACCTGAGCTGAATGCATTTGGGCAGGTGCCCTCAACCAAAATGACCCGACCCGAACAGGTTTGGGTGGGCGCCCTCAAATGAAATGGCAAACAGGCCGCACGAATGCGCACAAGTCACCCATATGGTCACAACTTAACAAATTTGATACGATCGCCCTCAAACAAAATGACCTAACCCGAACAGGTTTGGGTTGGCGCCCTCAAACGAAACGACACGGCGCGCCTGACCGAACGTCGAAGGCACAAATGAGCGATACTAACATGCACAAGGCACTCATTTGGTCACAACTTAGCAAATTTTATACATCCTCCCTGAAATAAAATGACCTGACCCGACCCGAACGTGTTTGGGCGGCTGCCCTGATCACACGACGCGCCTGACCGAACGAAGGCACAAGAGAGCAAACGAAAAATGGGCTGCACAAACGTGCACATGAAGGCACCAATGCAGTCACAACTTAGCAAATTTGATACACCCAACCTCAACCGAAACGACCCGACCCAAACGCGTTTGGGCGGGCACCCTCAATCGAAACAACCAGACCCAAATGCATTTAGGCAGGCGCCCTCAACTGAAATGACCCGACCCAAACAGGTTTGGGTAGGCACCCTAAAAAAAAATAGCAAATGGGTCGCACAAACGTGCACAAGGCACCCATGCGGTCACAACTTAGCAAATTTGATATGGCTGCCCTCAAACGAAACAACCCGACCCGAATGAGTTTGGGTGGGTGCCCCCAAACGAAACGACACGACGTGCCTGGCCGAACGAAGGCACAAGTGAGAAAATTAAAAACGGGTTGCATGAATGTGTACAAGGCACTCATGTAGTCACAACTTAGCAAATTTGATACATCCACCCTCAAAAGAAACGACCCGACACGAACGGGTTTGGGCAGGCACCCTCAAACAAAACAACTCGACCCGAATGCGTTTGGGCGGGTGCCCTAAAACGAAACAACACGGCTACAAGAAAATGGTCATCTGGACAAAATTATTATGGCCTCGTTGGAAAATTCCTAAAATAAATGCACTTTTAATGTTTTCTAACAATTTTAGCAATTTTGGCGTTGCAATAATTAGACAACAATGATGACATTTACGATAATGAAAATTAAATAAAGATGAATGAGCTTCTCTTGGTTTCAGGAATAATTTATTCTGTACTGAATAGGGCCAACCACGTGAAGGTGGAAGCTCATATGGCCCCTCCCATCCCCCTCACATCACTCTCATTTTCCCAATACCCAATCTATGAAATAGAATATGAACAAACCAAAAATTAATTAAGGTCATAAACAAAATTTTCAATGTGTTTGTATAAATACATAATTTTAGTTTAGCTTGTACAATAGTAAGGCCATTATTTATTGGTTTGAAATAATAAACAACATGCAACAAACCCACATAATTAGTAAATTATTTAAAGACAATAATTCCTACATATTAAAATATAAAGTTATAACATACCAGCTCATACTCGAACATAACATCTGTATCAATGTTATTCTTCTGTATCTTCTTGATCTTCATCCAAATTATCGACATCTATACCAACATCTAATTCAGAAACGGTGTTGAAATGATCGACCATGTAATCATCATCATCAATTATGTCATTTTCAATAATATCCTCATCGACATCATCATCAATAATTGTTGCCTCATCTCCTATGCCTGGTTCATCTTCTAATATATCTTCTTCGTCTGTCAATGCATCTTCCTGCTCATCTGCCACTGAATCATCTTCTTCTTGATCAATATCATCTTCTTCCTCTACAGTATACTCTACTGGCCTTCCTCTTGGATCATATCTAATAGCAAATGACCATTCGTTCTCACCTAGAACCTTCGAGTAAAATACTTGTTCGCATTGGCTTGGAAAAACAAAGCGATCTTTTCCTGCTTAAAACTGCGATGTTTTAACCATTGGAAATCCATTGTCATGTTTAATAAGTGTTCTATCATCATCACGTACATTCATTCATATCCTATACCATTTGACGTCGAACAAAACTATCTTGAAGGAATTAAAGTCACATTCAACTATATCATCTAAAAACCCATAATATCTATTTTTAGATTCTTGAGGATGTCTGTCACTCCTGGAGGAAACATTAGTGACCTGGAATACTGCAGTTATCCCACTATCAGAAGTTTTCTTGTTATCATCTAATTGTTTAACGCGAAATTTACGACTATTTCACCACATAGCCTTGTGGTTTTTCAACTGCAATATGCCAAACATGAAAAAGATGCATTCTCAATTAATAATTAATCATATAATTTACATAGCTTGAAAATTATCTGAAAAATCAAACTTGTTGTCACATTATAAATATAATATAAAATAAGTAATGAATAAAATAGGTGAATTAATTGCTTACCTTTCTTTCTTTCAAACCATATGGCGCTAAATCAATTTCCTTGTCTGTAACGTTTCCATCTCCACTACAATACACTTCTCTAACCAATTTAGACAGTAGTTGCCATGATAACCTACCATCATTACGTTCTTTACATGTTTCAATCCATTCACTCATCCACTCAAGATTGTTTGCAATGTATAGAAGTAGTGCCTCATAATCTTGAGCACCTGAATAAAAAATCAATAATTCACCAATATTAAATATAACTTATAACCATGGTAAATTATATTAATTAATAAACTATGAAATAATAAGACCTAAATGAATATAATGATCATATACATGATGTAAAAAAATGAAACATTATATGTATTATACATAATAAATCTTTTACCTCTCACTTTATTCATTCTACCTTTTCCCAACAGGTGCTCCACTTCAATTTTTTTGATGGAGTTCACATCCCAAATGCAATCCACCGCCTTCATAGTTGGCGCAGCTAATATAGGAAGATAATAACTAATATACACCATGGATTCATATACCACATATCCCTCCACCATAGAACCCTCAGGTCATGCTCTTTGTCTAACAAAAGCCTTCAAGGATTTCAGGTGCCTCTCGACCATCCACATTGACCTTGTGTGTACTGGTCCACACATTTCAATCTCCTCAACTTGGTGTATCAAGTAGTGTTCTTGTGCATTGAAAAATTTTGGAGGTAGATACTTTTTCATTTCACACATTAGCCGAGGAATTTCTCTCTTCCAATACTTTATTTCATCTTGATGGATTTATTTCAATGACAACCATCTGCAAATCATTACGCAAGGTTATTTCAATGAAACATAATATATATTTCATTACAAGTAAATTAATACATCATTTCATCAAGTACGAAAAGAAATTGTAGCAATTATATTTTTCGTATAAATCAAAACTACTTACCTCATGTATTTACTAAGACCATATATAACTTGTTTGACATTGTTGTCGAAGTCGTTTGGGAGAGATACAGGTAGAAAATACTATAACAATAAAAAATGAATCGTTATTGGTTTCCAAATTAAACAGAAAAAAGGAAAATTTAAAATATGTATTCAAGCAATAACATACAAAAACATATACCAAAAAAATTACCTTAACAAAGGTATGCCAATCATGTGTTTTCACCCCACTGAAGTCACCTTTCTTTGTTAAGATATTATTTATGTTTGAAGCAAAACTTGTTGGAAATTTAATTCTTCTAACGACCTCTTTTACATCATTGCTTTGTTGTTCTGTTAATAACCATGGAATATTATTATAATTTTGACCTCCATTGTTATTTGATCTGTCGATCACACTTTTCATTGCATGATTCGATTTCTCAATGTCAGCACAAATTTTGTCAATTTTATCTCTATCATGTGCACCATCTATGATTCGCCATAATGTTTCTGTCACATTCTTCCCGACATGCATTGTATCAAAAAAATTAGCTATTTTTGGGTCTTCATAGTAGGGAAAACTCGCGAATTGAGAAGGATAACATTTCATTCCAGGTGGAAGTATGATATTAGTACCTTCATCGTGACGACGACCTTGATATCAAAGAATAAAATAAATCAGAACAATAATTATAAAATACAATAAAATAAATTCATTAGTTAAAACAAAAATTCCAAACATTACATAAACAATTAATATATACATACATACATACATACATATATATATATATATATAGGCAAATTATGTACTAGCTGCTTGACAATTATTAATTTTGTTATATTCTAACTTCCACAACCGAGGTGTCATTCTTCGTGGTTTTAATCCAGTTTCTTCTTTATCATTGAAAAGATGTTTTTCAGTGTTACGATACTTATGGTTCCTAGAGAGGAAGTGCCTAAACTCATCAAACACCATCTTTCCTAAGTCTAGCGAATGATGATACTTCATCTTAGGGCCACAAACTGGACATGAAAATCTACCCTTTGTTTGA